>MU225122.1:423208-442633 GCA_018584345.1 Thuja plicata
CTGCAGCACTAGTGTAGGTTTCTTTTATGCATTTTTACCTTCCTGCAGCATAAGCAGAATGACTCCTTAAGGAACCTAGTGCACATATCGTGTTGACCATTTCAAGTATACGTCCCTGGGTTGACAAGTTAAATTCACCTCATAACGGGAGAAGTAATCCTTAGATTGAATAAACCTTTTCTAAGAAAGGCCTTGAGCATGATTATTCCACACCTATTGTGAGGCGGTTCAATTCTAAAGTACATTCTAGGTCTTATATTTCCACCAATGGCTGAAATTTCCCATGGTGGAAAATCAAGATATGGCCATTTAAATCCAAAGCCCTATGTAAGTAAGGGCTTGCTATCTGATTTCAGTAAATAAATTAGATCTCACTGCATATTTAATGAAAACTCACCAAACCAAGTGCAAAAAAAAGATAATTCACTCCTCTACATAACCACATGCATTACACTTGCAGATGAATCCATACAAGGTCATAGATAGTGCAAGAACTAGATAATTTGACAGGAAAATTGATATATTTTTGGTATTCAATTTCAAAAACTTCAACCACCACACCTCTTTGATGATGCAAAGAGCACAACCAGAAGCTTTCTTTTGGGCCCCTCCTTGATTAGGTCTCTAACCTATAAATTTTTCAACCCCACCTTATCCAATTAATTCTTATTTAAGTATTCTACCCTTCTATGACTATGGTATACTCCACACAACCTTCCTAACTTCTTAGGGATTAGATCCAATCAGGACAACTTTGTGCTTTAAGGACACTTTCCCCAATCTAAGTCAATTTGTGGAAATCCACCCTAAACCTCCTACACCCTTAATCTGATAGTTGAAACATAAACCTTGTTTAAATTACAAGGATAATCCACCACTAATTGGGTTCCAAGACAGCCACAATGCACTTATCCCTTATAGGGCTAGTAGACTCAACTAGGTCTCTTAGAAAGGTTTTTGGACAATAAATTTTAATACTCCTTAGTGACTTGGGAAAAATTTTATTTATTCCAATACCCTTTTGGGACTTCTTCAAGACTCCAAGGTTATAGGACCCAAATCTACTCCAGAACCCCTTAACCCTTACTGTGTTCACAGACCTAACAAGCCTAATTAGGCTTGGTTAACAAAGAAAGTCCAAAGGAATGGGTACAAAAAATCAATACAACACCTCAGGGATGTTATCTTACCCCAATTTGTTCCAAATCCACCATTTACCAAGTCACCCTGCTCTTCTTTCTAACTGTCTATACCAATTCATCATTCTTTTGCTAAATACATGGGCTTATTTAGCCTAGGGCTTGATGGATAAAATAGCCAACTAGTACTTCCCATCTCAAGCCTTAGGAATCATTAAATATACATCCCTAAATTTCATTTTCCCAATTGGTCAAGGAATTCCACTAGTAAAATGTCAAGTTAGGGCTCCATCTTTGAAACACACTCGAATTTGGAGGGTTTCCTGGACAGTATGGACCAAATTGAATAGAAATTCCTCCTATGATCACCAAATTAACTCAAATAAAATGGATATGAAATCTAACTCACTTTACTATATATCCATGTAAGGCATTTAGACACCATAATCCGTATAGGGTCGTACAACACCAAAAAATAGAGAAAATCTCACAAAATTAAATGTTGTCTTATTCAAATCCACCAAGAATCATACAATGTCACCAATATACTCTTGGAAAGGCTTAACCTGCCTCAAATAGATCATTTCCAACAACCATAACAATTTTTTTAATATTTATGACCGTTGGGACAAATTTACAACTTCTCGAGCAACTTTTCAACAACATTTCAAAATGCAACTTTTGCACTTTTGTCAAGAACATTTCAAATTTAGTGCAACTCTTGCACTTTGCATCCTATAAACCCCTAATGGATTCAAAAAATAATAAAAATACTATGACACCCTACTATACTCAATACTAAGGTCATATTGGTCTAAGGAGACCCAATTTTTATAAAGCACCTTTGGGACCCTTAACCTTACAAACTAGACCAAATGACTTTATTAGGTTGATCCTAAGGATCCAAACCTTATTACATAAAGTTAACCCTCCTAGACTCTTGGAAGGAATGATGAGTTTCTCTACCTCATTTTACTACCTGAGGTTTATAACATCTTATTTTAACCAACCCAACTGCCTCCAACCGAAATTCAAACCAAAATGGTCATTGGGAACAAGTTTTGAAAAGTTGCAAAATATGTTGTTACTGTTGTCAAGCAACATTCACAACTTTTTGCTCCATCAAGAAACTTTTTACATTTGACCTCTTATCAACCTAATTACATGACCAATGGGTCATTTATGATCAAAAACACTATAAGACACCAAAATAACCTATTTTCAAACTCCTATTGACCTGATGACCAAGTTTGACCAAGTAGGCTTATGCATGCCTATTAGGGTCAATAGCATTAAAAAAGGGTCCAAACCATTACACAATATTTCCAAATGGTCCTTAGGACCTTATTAAAATATTTGTTACTCATGACACCTCATTAATTTTACATAGCATGCATGGGTATGCATAGGTGCCCCTGCACCATACTTCTCAGGTAGAAGAATCTCAAGCTCCACTTGAGATGAGGTCTTGCAAACATGTGCCATAATTCCTTATGTCTTATTCATCCATCCATATAGCCTCAACCTCAGGTAATCCCTTCCACTTCACAAGGTACTTCTTGTAGACATTCCTCCTAGTCTTCTTCACAAATTTGGTATCTAAGATGTACTCAAGTTGCATATGTTGGCTTGGTGGAAGATCCTTTAGTCACTCCACATCAATTTATGCTTGTAGACCTATTTCAACACCTACCACAAAATCACCTTTATAGGGTATGAGATTTGAAACATTTAAAATTGGTGAGATACCTGTGTCAGGGGGTAATTTAATCTCATAAGCATTAGGAGTAAATTTGTGAACAATTTTACATGGGCCTATTTTCTTCATCATGATTTTTTTGTATTTTCCCTTTGGCAATATCTCCTTCTTAAAATGTTCCCATACCAAATATCCCACTTGGTATTGCACATCCCTCCTCTTCGTGTATGTATGGTCCTTATACTTGATGGCATTTTGTTGAAGTGTGTTCTTCACCAAATCATGGATGTCTTTGATTGCTTATGCAAAACTTTCCCCTTGGGCATTGATTCTTCCTTCACTAGGTAAATCCCTAAGCTCTAAGACCCCTCTAGGTTCCATCTCATAGACTATTTGGAAAGGTCTCTTCCTGGTACTCCTATTAACTGAATCATTATAGCTGAATTCATCTTGAGGAAGGACTTTATCCCATACCTTACCATGTTTTTTAGTTAAACACCTCAATAGTTTTCTAAGAGACCTATTAACCACTTCAGTTTGCCTATCTATTTGGGGATGGTATGCAGAAGTGAAGGCTGGGTTTGTACCTAACTTCTTCCATAGGGTCCTCCAAAAATGACCCAAAAAATTTATGTCTCTATCTGACACAATACTAGAAGGGAATCCATGAATTCTGACCACTTATCTCAAGAAGATGTCTGCAATATGGGAAGTATCATTGGTTCTCTTGCATGAAAAAAAGTGAGTCATCTTGCTGAGCCTGTCTACCACTGCAAAAAAAAAATCATAACCCTTCTATGTCCTTGGTAGCCCCATTACAAAATCTATACTTATATTGTTT
Organism: Thuja plicata; assembly: GCA_018584345.1. Classification (NCBI taxonomy): domain Eukaryota; kingdom Viridiplantae; phylum Streptophyta; class Pinopsida; order Cupressales; family Cupressaceae; genus Thuja; species Thuja plicata. Next base: position 426,888 of record MU225122.1, read on the forward strand.
CATGATCTACTTGGAATGGGCAATGGTTGATACAACCCTGCATTGGTAGTCACTCCCTTATCCCTTGGGCATATCACACAAGATTCCACAAACCTCCTTACATTTGTATGCATTCTAGGCCAGTGGTAGTATCTCTTGACTTGTTCCAAGGTCTTGTCAAGGCCAAAGTGGCCACTCAAACTCCCACAATGCTTTTCTTTGATGATGTTATCCCTCATTGAACATCTTAGAATACACAACTGGTTGCCTTTAAACAATAAGCCTTCCTGGAATAGATACTCAGAGTATTCTACATGACATGTGTTGGACAACTCTGTACACACCTTGTATATCTCATGAAAGTCTTCATCATCTACATACATAGATTTAAGAGACTCTATCCCTACACTCTACAACTATACTTCTTGTACTTTTATTACCCTCCTACTCAAGGCATCTACCACCTTTTTCCTTGGATTTTCTTATGTTTAATAGTGAAGGTGTATGCTTATATGGACTCTATCCACTTCATATGTTTATGACTCAACTTATCTTGGTTATTGAGAAAACTCAGGGCATGATTACCAGTGTAAACAATGAACTCTTTTGGTAGGAGGTAGTGCCTCCATTTCTTGAGGTCTTGTAGTAATGCATACATCTCTAAGTCATGATATGAGTACCTTCTCTTAGCCTGATTCAATTTTTCACTAAGAAGGCAACATGACTTCCTTCCTAACTTAAAACAACTCCTATAGCCCTATTAATGGCATCACACTCTATTGTGAAAAGTTTACCAAAATTAGGAAGAGCAAGAATAGGTTGTTGATAAACCTTTACCTTCAATGTTTCAAAAGCCTTGTCTACTACCTCTATCCAAGAACACTTGCACTTTTGTCTTCCCTTTATGGTCTCTAGAATTGGTGCATAGATCTGACTGAAGTTCCTTATGAACTTCCTATAAAATGTAGACAAACCATCAAAATCCCTAAATTCTCCCATGGATATAGGAGTTGGCCAATTCACAATGGCCTCTACTTTGGATGGGTCCATCTTAAGGTTCCTTTTGGAGATCACAAACCCAGAATATACCAACTCATGCTTCATGAAATCAAACTTCTCCAAGTTGATGAGAGACTTCTCCTCATGTAGTTTCCTCAACACCAAATCCAAATGTTTTAGGTGTTCCTCCTTGGTCTTACTAAAAATGAGGATATCATCTATATATACCACAAAAAACCTTCCCATGAAAGGTTTAAGCACTTCATTCATCAATCTCATGAAGGTTCTAGGAGAATTATTCAATACAAATGGCATCACCATCCACTCATACAACACTTCATTGCTTTTGAAGGATGGAATCCACTCATCACCCTCCCTTATCCTCATCTGATGGTTTCCACTCTTTAATTCTATCTTGGAGTAATAACAAGTCCCTCCTAAAAAATCAATCACGTCTTCTATCCTTGGCATGGGAAATCTATACCTTATGGTGATCTTATTGATAGCCCTTGAGTATGTACATAGTCTCCATTTTCCATCTTTCTTGGGTGCAAGTATTGTTGGCACTACACATGGACTGAGACTCTTCCTAATCAACCCCTTGTCAAGCAATTCTTGCTCTTTTTTGGCAATTTCTTCATTATGAGAGGGAGTCCTTTTATATTTTGCCTTGTTTGGTAAGGTGGCTCCATGGATGAATTATATGTGATGGCTTACATCCCTAATGGGTGGAAAAGAGTTATGAATCTCTTCTTTCACCACTCTTTCATATCTCTGCAACAACTCCTTCACTTCTTGAAGAATGTTATTCTCCTTATCATAAGACTGGTCTATCTTGCCTTTGGGCTTCAACATCAGAGAAAATCATGTCTTCCTCCTTCAAGACCCGTAACATCTCCTTCTCATGTATCATTAGGATGCCTGATCCTTGTGACTTCTCTTCTGCTCTATCTGAAAATGGGTTCATGGTGTAACTCACTCCACCTTTGGTGATTTTGTAAACATTTTTGTGCCCATCATGTTGTGCCTTCACATCATATTGACAAAGACGTCCAAGAAACACATGGAAAGCATCCATAGAAAAAATATCACAAAGAAAACTATCTTTATATTATCATATTTGAAAATCTACCCAATCTTTCTCATCTACCAAGATTTGTTTCCCTTTGGCTAGCCAAGAAACTTTATAAGGAAAAGGATGAGGAATTTTTTTCAATTTTAATTTTTCACCCATCTCTAATGACACTAGATTATCTTTTGAACTAGAATTCACAATTACATTGCATACCTTTCCTCCTACTTTGCATGTGGTCTTGAATAGAGACTTCCTTTGTGGAGGCTCTTGGGATGTAGGTTCCTTTAACAAACTCTTCATCATCATTAAACTTTCTCCCTCCTCTAGATCTGCAAGTCTAGATGGAGAATTCACACTTTAGTTGTCCTCTTCTTGGGTCATTTGTGTCATCCTTTCTCCCCTTGGGTATTGTACTGATTCTTATCAGGTAATCACTTTGTACACTTTCCCTTTTGTCCATAGTAGTAGCATCTCCCAATAAAAGTGTCACTGTCTCTTCCTGGCCCTTTGTTCCTTCCTTTATCATTAGGTCTCCCCCCTCTAAAGTTCCCTCTAAAATTTGTGCCTCCTTGTTTCTCCCCTTGACTAGATTCTTCTAATGTCCTTCATAGTTAATTTCTTCCAACAAAAACTCCCCTTCCTCTGAAGTTTCTTCCTCCTCTCCCTTTGTTATTCTGATCACTCTTTCTCCTTATCTTCTCCTCTGCCCTCACTGCTAATTGGAAGCCCATGCTCATTGTATTTGGGGCTAGACAAATGATCTCATATTGAATACTATATTTCAATCCACTAAGATATCTTTCCACCTTCTCTGGTTCCTCCTCATGATGCTTGGTTCTAATACTTGGCCTATGGAACTCCTCTGTATATGCACTCACATCAAGATATTTCTGCCTCAAACTTTGCATTTTCTTATAAACTTGGACCTCATAGTCCATTGGTACAAATTTTACTTTCTCCCTTTCCAACATCCTATCCCTAGATGTTATCATGCTCCTACCCTACTTCACCCTCTCACCTTGCAGGTAGTTCCACCATGTGAGTATTGCCCCCTTCATTTTTGACTTGGCAATTATAACCCTCTTGTTTCCAGGGATCTTCTTGCAATAAAAATAATTATTCAATGCCTCTATCCAATCTGTGACTTCTTTTGCATCCATTTTTCCACTGAACATAGGGATTTCATCCTTACCGCTTGAGGAATCCTGGCCAATAGAATTTAGGGCCTCAACAAATTCTCTCTAGTCTATAGGCAACTCCACTTCCAACCGTGGGGTCTCTTCCTCTTTCCCTCTCTCTCCTTCCTCATTAGAGTCATATTCAACCTCTTTCCCTTTGCCTTTAGACTTCTCTAATTCCATCACCTTGGTTTCAAACATCTCTTCAAACAAAATTTTCACTACCTCTTGAGACATGTTCTTAGGAGGCATTGTATCAGCCTCTCCCTCACTTCCTTCTGCTGACATATACCAATATCATCAATCCCAAGTGACCTAAACTTGTTGTGATACCACTATGATGCAGAGACAATAGGGGAACAAGGACTAAACAAGCCATGCACACAACACTCCTTCCATGGACCAACAACTAGGTCTTTAACCCAACATTCCTTAATACTACTACCCACATCAAGTGCCCCTTGCGATACAACTTCTCACATCAAAAGCCCCATGGAAATCTAGGTGCGTGAGGTATTCTTACTCCAATGTTCAAGATAATTTATTAGACTCCACCAAACAACCCATTATGACTTCAAAGTACCAACTTGACACCAATCACCCACCAATTAGGCCTCACCAAAGTTCCAAGGGTAAGAATCCTATTAGAGGCCTAGTACCTACTAGCCCTACTACAGAGGTTTTAGGTACTTAACTCCCAAGACTTACAAACAACCCACCAAAAAAATTACATTTTGGAGCACCCTTTTGGACATTACACAACATATGTCAGAATGTACTCTTGAATCCTCAATACAGGGTCCAAGGTATTGATTGACTACATTAACCTAATAGACCTAATTGTGCACTTTTGCAAAGAAACTCCTATATTTTTTATTTTCCCCTCCAAACTAATCACAGTTAAATCTCTGCACATGTCCAAAAATGCCAAATTAAATCTTATCTTGGGTCTTATCCACTCTCCAAGTTCTCTGTAATCATTTTTGCATTCAAACCAAAACCAATCACATAGGGGTGCTTGGTTCTTTAATGCTCATAACTCGTTGACGCCACCAAATTCCTATTCAAAACAACCATGATTCTAAATTATATTTCAGATCTTAACTTTCCACCAATGGCTGAAAATTTCCCATGGTGGAAAGTCAAGATATGGCCATTTAAATCCAAAACCCTAGGTAAGCGAGGGTTTGCTGCCTGATTTTAGTAAATCAAATGGATCTTATTGTAGAATTAATGAAAACTCACCAAACCAAGTTAAAAACAAAGCTAATTCAACCCTTTATATAACCACATGCATTACACTTGCAAATGAATCCATAAAGGGTCGTACACAGTGCAAGAATAGAGAATTTGATAGGAAAATTGATATCTATTATTTGTATTCAATCTCAAAAACTTCAACCACCACACCACCTAAGGTTTATAACATAATATTTTAACCATCCCAACTTCTCCCAACCAAAATTCAAACCAAAATGCCCATTGGGAACAAGTTTTGAAAAGTTGCAAAATACGTTGTTAATGTTGTCAAGCAACATTGACAACTTTTTGCTCCATTAAGAAACTTTTGACAATTGAACTCCTATCAACCTAAGTACATGAACAATGGATTATTTATATAAAAAAAACATCATAACACACCAAAACAACCTATTTCCAAACTGCTACTAACCTGTTTACCAAGTTTGACCAAGTAGGCTTATGCATGCCTATTAGGGTCAATGGCCTTACAAAAGGGTCCAAACCATTACATAGTGTTCCCAAATGGTCCTTAGGACCTTATTAAAATATTGGTTGCTAATGACACCCCATTAATTTTACATATAATGCATAGGTATGCATAGGTGCCCTTGCACCACTCTTTTTAGACTCGACAAGCACCCTCCCCTTCCCTTGGTACTTATCCTCAATTGTAAAAATCTAAATTTTCCATAGATTTTACAATAATGGATATTCCTAAGTTTTAAGATTTAAAAATCCTATTGATGTTTCAAATATAATTTTAAACCAAATAATATTATGCTTCCAACCACTAAGGGAATAATTGAAAATGCTCAAGATTTCTTTAGCAATGAAACAATCAAAGAAAATATGCTTGATGGACTCAAGAGTCCTTCAAATACTACAAGTTAATATTATTACTCTAAATATTAAAGGGAAGTCTTAGAAAAATAAGAAATAATTTTAAAGAAGCCTTCTTACACTCCAACTCACTATTCCAATTGTGCTTGAGAAAATCTTTCCACCTTTTGTTAGTGTATAGTCCTAAAAAGTTAGCACCTATTAATTTGGAAGCTCTAGGACCTATTAGGCCTAAATTTTGGATGTATTTATGCTTTATTTTCCCGCTTATCTCTATGTTTTTCCTTGAGCCTCTTAATACATCTTTAACCCTGCAAATTATTCCTTGAAATTTACCCTTTCAAGTATAGGTCGAACCGCTTTTGATCTATACCTCGGTGGTTGGATTTTGGTGTGTTTCAAGCCTAATTCAAATTATTTTCATTTTCCCGCCCAGTGAGGTTGACCTTCATGAATTTGGACTCTAAAATCACTATAAAAGGATGCCTCTTCCCTTCATTTCTCCATCCATGATATCTATTACATGCCTATGATTCATGACATCCATTATATACATGCAATCAATCAAGTCCAAGGTGCAATTCAAGAGGTTTTCAGTGATTTATAGCAAGCAAGCAAGGATTTGGCTCTAAAATTTGAAGGCTATCTTTCATCCATCCATTCGAAGGCAAATCTTCCATTGATTGTGTAAATTTCTCTCTCATGGAATATTAGTGGAGGAATTCCCAATTGTGCAAGAGGATCCATATCCATCCTCCATTCCTCTCCTTTTCCATTCAAGCATATCAAGCATACATACATCCATGATCTATAATTTGGCAAGTGTATATATATTGCATTGGTGAAGACACCCTACATTTTATCAACAATCATTCAATAAAGTATAAATCTTTGTGGATATAGTGGATTTGTATCCATCTAAGTTTGATAAATAAGGTGAACATTTACATTTATCTTATTTTACATGTTTTATTTATCTCATTTCAAGGTTAATTCCTATACAGGGGCTTGACCAAGGTAAGCCCCTTTCCCCCCAACAATTTCCCATTTCTTGTGTGCAGTTGTAGATTCATGGAGCTTCATATTCAAATTTATAGATCAGAAGATACAATATTAGTCGTTGTCCCAAGAACTTCAATTTTATCCCTCACAAGTATAGGTTGAACCTGATTCAACCTATACCTAGAAAGTTGACCTGTACGTGTAATTATGAAATTTTCACAGTCAGTAGATGTAGTCTTCTAAGGCCCAGATGTGAGACAATTTCTAATAATGGCATAGTCTGACAATGTTTTTCCAAATCTGAAAGTTCTTCCTCTACTAGCCTTCAAGGTGTCTTCTTCATCATCCTTATTCCTTTTAAGAACTTACTTTGATACAGTAGATTTGATATCATCATTGCATGAGTGTTTTCTTTACTTTACTTGCATATATATATATATATATACATTTCTATCATATTATTCCTGCATTAATGGAAAGAATCCTAAAATCACACCTTCCTCCAAGACTAGATCATGCATTAGTATCCCTTCATCTACTTGGGTGGTGCTAATCAGATTTAGTCCAAAGGGTTACATTTTAGGACCCCTTTCCAGTGTACATGATTGACTTGGTGATCCACCATTGATCACCATTTCAGCATATACAACTAGATAATGATGATTGCCAAATTTGGTTAAGATAGTAAAATATAGTAGTGTTATTATAGAGAGTTCTATAAATATTTTTGTAATAAAAGAACTCATCCTAGTACCATTAGACTAAGAGATATAATTAATCTAATTAGTATCAGAACAACAAGGTTTGGGGAGATTAAGAGGACAACAAGCCTCTTTGATAACAAAATAGGTTTTCTAATGGGTGGTAGGAAGATTGTACTCATTACTCAATGAATCACATGTCTTTCGCTGACCATTAAGTAGAATATCATCAAAACATTTAATATCTATGCTAAACAAAAAAATTCATAGCAGACTTGTAAGAGAGCCAAATAATTATCTTTATAGGAGAGAGTCCACCAAATGGATCTAGCACTTTGAATCTTTCCATTGGAAATAACATTGTTGTTGGAGATGTTTCCCCTAATGTATACCCAAGTTTTCCAAATACTCTTGAAGAAACTACAACCTAAAGAAGAAAACTAGGAAGCGTCCAAGTAGGAGTTACTAATGTGGAGAAATTTCCTTGATTTTTGTTTCTTTGGGACAAAATTACTGTTATTATTTCTAACTTGACCTTAATAAGGATCTATGTCATCAAAATCCTTAATGATCCATTTGACTATAAGATATATACCTTTAATTCTAAGATCTTTCAAGCCTAATTCCATTGAATGCCAATTCTATTTTACCAAATGTTTCTTTTTCTTAACTTTTCCATCAGACTAGAGAAAGTTATGGATATGTTTTTGTATATTATTAATCTGATAACTAATAAATAACTAGACAAAGGAGTAATACATATTGTAAGCAGAGATTATCTTTTAGAAGATTTGGATTTTTCTAGCTAAATAAAGGAAGTGTGTGTTCCATTTTTGGAGTTTGCAATCAATCTTACCTTTAATCCACAACTACATTTCCTTTAGATAGAGATTAAGCGCAAAGGGGATACCTAAGTATCTCACAACCTTGGTTGGGCCTTCCCATCCTAAATCATATTTGGAGAACCCTGCCTTTCCATCCTAACATAATGAACTTTGCATTAGAGATCTTGCTTCTAGATGTCTTGTAGAAAAGATTAATTTTAACCATAAGGGTGTCCATATTGTTTTCATCCAACTCAATGAATGGTGAAGTATCACCTGTAAACTTAATGTTAATCAAATCCTCCTTTTAGGGTAAGGTAATGCCTTTGATTGTAGGAGAGGGGGTGGAGTCACTTAATAAATAGTATAAGATATTGAAGACAATAACAAATAGAGTAACAATAAGAGGGCATCCCTGCCTAATAGATCTTTCAAATCTGAAGGGCTTAGTTCTAGAGCCATTAACATCCACTTGGACCATTGCATATTTCATTATAGTTCAAAGCCACAATCTGGTAGGAAACCCAAAATCTTAAAGGGACATGTGGAGGAAGGATTATTCTACTCTATCATAGGCCTTCACAAAATCAAGAATAAATATTGCAGAGTTCTATATACAGTTTATAAGCCAATCCACAACTTCCCAACTTGTAATAAGGTTTTCAAGAACATATCTATCTTTAGTAAATACAAATTGAGTATTGCTAATAAACTGGGAAGGATATTTAATAGTCTAAGAGGAGGAATCTTTGCAATAATTTAATAGGAGATATCGAAAGGGGTAATATGTCTCCAATTCTTTATTGGATTTTTGTCCCCTTCTTTGTGAAATTTTTGATGATACCCTTATTAATGTTGTCTCCTAGAGAACCCCCGCTCTTAGATTCTCTATACACTTGAAATAGGTCTTCACTAATCCAATCATGGTTCTTATAAAATTCAATTGACACACCATCTGCTCCCATACTTTTGTCATTATTAAGAGTTTTAATTTCCTTCAAGATTTCATGCATTGTGATTTCCTTGTCAAGTTCTTTGAAATCCGCTTCATTGATTCTCTTAGGGATGAGGAATTTGCAAAAATATCTATTTTTTTGACATTCTACAAAATTAAATCCTGAGGAGAACAATTCCCTATCAAATTTTTGGAAGAGCTCTTTTTCATCATTTTGGTCTTGCAGTGTCTTATCTTCTTCCGAATATTTTTCAATTCTCTCTCTAGCTTGCTTGATTTTTAAAAATTAAAGAATAATTTTGGGCCTTTGTCCCCATTTTTGAGCCAATTCATCTCTGATCTAACTCTTATCCCTTAAATCTTCCCATTTTACATTTTTTTTCAATGACCTTTTAACTTCTACTAATTCTTCATTAGTAGTAATATTGAGAGGATAATATTGAATACTTTTTCAATTTCAATGATATTATCATTAAGCATTATTTTTCTCTTCCTACAATTAGTTTCTTTCTTTTGACCAATAGTTTGAAAGATAACTTTCCAAGTCTCAATGGTTGTTTTATTCTATAACATGTTTTTGTTTGTTTGTCTTAACATAAGGATAGCATTTTGACAGTCCTCATCTTCTAAAAGCTTGACATTCAACATGAATCCTCTATTGGTGTAATTAAATATTCCTAATTAAACTTTACTTAAGTTTACTTAGGATAATGCATTGCATAGTATTTTGCATATGAGATACCTAGGAGTTTGCATCTCATTTTAGCATATGGTGTAGGGGAAATTACACTTTAGGTGGTGATAGTTGTTATCTCATGTGTGAGATCCACCTTTAGTGCTCTTATCACATTATCATTCTCTCATTGTTGCACATGTCTGTACATACTTCATTGTATAATGGAGGATGATCTACCTTTGGTGGACATGTGATTACACCTTGTCTAGTTGATAGGTTATCATTTGCACATCTCCTAGTTATCATGTATTGCCTATATATTTAGGCACATCTACATTGTACTTAATTGATTTTGTATCCATTTTAATTTTATCATTATTGAATCAATCAATTGGTCATATCTTATTTGTCTCTCTTGTGCTATCATTTGATCTTCTAGATCTTGACATTTTCATTCATTTACTTAGGAAAATTCTTACATGGTATCAGAGTTATAGAAGGTTTCATTGCATATCCATTGGAGAGCCTTTTGCTTCAACTTTTGGAAGGCCATGATTCATATCTGAAGGAGCAACACCTTGTGGGAGCATCAAGAGCGAGATCTGACCTCACCATTGTGTTCGGGTGGCCATTCCGGTGAATATTGATTATAAATTTGCCTATATTGGGCCAAAGTCAAATCAGAGGCAAACAAAATTGCAAATCGGACTTGGGCAGCCCGATCTGCAATTTGGTATATTTTTTTGAAATTAATTTTTGAATCTGCAATATTATTCTCAATTTGATCTGCAATTTGGTATTTTTTTTGGAATTAATTTTTGAATCTCCAATATTATTCTCAATTTAATCAAATTTTTATTCTGCATTTTTGGGCAAAATTTGTGGCCAAGTAGACCTTTGTATTTATTTGTAAGCAAACTGAACAGAGCATGGGCGGTCAAACCCCGCCCCGCATATCAAATCAAAAAAACACCTGAGCTCTTTGATACATCCACTATGGGTCAAAGGCGTTACCACCGAGCTTCAACACCGCATCAACCAACAGAGTTGAGCTCTTTATTGCATCCCTTTTGTGTAGAAGGGATGCAATAATTCTGTTGGTAGAAGTCTTTAAAAATACCAAAGTTTGTATTCCACCACGCATGTGGGACAATTTGATCTCCCACCCTGAGATCTAAGCTCGAAAAGCCAGGCTCGACCAAGCTCCCCCTCCAACTCCCCGAGCCCAAACTCATTAGTGGTCTCAGTTTGCAGTCTAATGCAGGATAAAGGAAGCTCGATAGTTTCTCATTCACTGCGGGGGTCAACACATCCAAGCGGGATTTCAACGTAGTCTGAGGTCTTCAACTCTTTGTGGATCTCTATCTTGGAATGGTGACATCAAAGTAAGATCAACAGCATTCACAACGTGGGGATCCATTATGTTCACAGCTTGGTCTCTCCTCCGCGGTGACTCCCGACTCACTGCGCTCCCAACTTAGATTCCAACTCGCTGAGCTATTAGCTAGTGAATGAACCCGAGCCCTGCATAGTGATCGCATTCAAGTCACCATCTAAATCACAACATTACCCACATTTTCAGTGACAACAATTATCGCTAAGCTCTTGTATTCAAGCACAATGTCCGTGACCATCTAATCACGAGTTGCTACTTGCACACATATAAAATTAAGCCATGTTAGCGGTCGAGGTGGTAATTTTATTTTCTTTGGGGTCATTTATGACATGATTAATTTTGACACCCATATAGGGGTCACTGGGCATTTTTTCTTTTGATTTTGACAGTTGTATGCCCGTCAATGTTAAGCCTAAGCCCACATCATCATTTTGTAAAGTTAAATTTGAAGATCCTCTAACTATCATAATTGGGCATTTTTCTTTTGCTACAATGACCATGTGGATGTCAAATTTATACTCCTTGATTTGCTGACATCATCAGGGTTTGAAAATTTAGCCCCCTCACCATTTGTAGTTTTGATTTGGCAGTCTGAATTTGAAGGCCCATAACTTGGTCATACAAGCTCCTTTTTTAGAGAAATATTATTTAATTTTGGGTAGAATCTCCTGAATTTTTCAGTGGTGCTGTTATTTTTTGGTTTTGATGCATGGATTTTATAACAATTGTGGTTTTTGATGATTGTACCTGTCCAATCCTTAGTTTGCAACTTCAAAGTCTTCATTTGGGCTCATACAGACACATTTTTCAGGTGCCATTTTTTTTTTTAAAGTGCATGATTTTTTGTCTACTTTATAGATTTTCTATCAGATTGTATCCATTGTGAGTGGACATTATACTTTCAATATTTGGTCTATTTTGGCCTATTGTGGCACTTGTAATTGATTGGATCCTTAAGTTATCTTGTGTCTTATTTTGTTAATTATGCTATAGCTTCATATTTTCGATTGTATTAATCAAAATTAGAATTCCACTTTGGCCAATTTTAGCAAGTGAAAATTGTACACACACTACATATAAAGTGCCAAAATCATCTCTCTTGGGGGGTCCTTGATTCATTGCATTTTGGGGGGTGCATTGATTTTTTGATCTCATTATTTCATGTGAGAAGTGCATCATGGATGGTTTAATTCAATTAATGAAAGGAAACTATAAACAATGGAGTGATTTAGTTCTCACTCATCTTAGTGAGCATAATCTATTGCTCTATTTGTATGCAAATAAGTTTCCTAGTTCTGATGGTCCTCTCAATTGGAACTCATGGAAAAAAGTTATCCATATTATTTATTTCAATATGGATATGGATGCTATGGATTCTCTTGATGACAAGGAGACAATGACTATTCATGATCTTGGGACTATTCTTTGGGAGATGTATGGAGATCCACATGTTCCTCCATCCTTAAAAGATCCAAAACCTCCAGCAACAACTCCTACTTCTCAAGTTGAGATCACTTCTATTATTTATCTTGATGCTTCTTGTATTCCTACAACCATAGTTGCTTGTGATTCAGTGCAATAGGATATTCCTTGTCTTCCAGACATAATTCCATGGGATGACTTATTGACAAACATTGCAGGTTTGTTTGTGGAGTCCGACATTGAGGATTTGGGAGACATCATTGATCACATTCATCTTTTATTTGGTGAGGATGATCCTTCTTCAGTTTTTGCAAGGGAACACTCTGACCCTCATCTTCATTCTCCACTTGATCCTTCTTTCGAGTTTGACATGATTGTGGATCCTTTGATACAATAGTTGGAGGAGGTCTCTTTATCTTCAGAGAAGACATTTGAGTCTTTGGAGATTGACATTCATGAGTCTCAAACTTCACTTGCGATGTCACATTGCATGGTTCAGGTTGATCATACTCATGTTTTGGAGATTTCTATTCAGTTTCTATAGACATCATACATTTTGTGGATACTTCCTAGACATTGGGGAGGATTCATTGATACGCCTATGGCATTATTTCTTCCTAAAGGGAAGAACATCATTCAATTTTCATGGAGCAATTTCTACATTGATCCTGGAGCATCTGCCATTGGTGTACCTTCTACATTGAGGGGGGCTTCTTTGCTTCTCTTCCTACTTCATATTTTGAGGAGGCATATTTGTCTTTGGAGTTTGATCACAATCAGTTACCATTGGTTCCTTGCTTGTCACCTTCTTCTATTAGGCTTGATCTTGATTGGTTCTTGGCATTTTCATCACCCAAGGACATGGAAACGCATGAATAGATTCCAGAGGAATCTTCATACTTCATTTGGATTCCCCTTCCTTCTTCATATCCACAATGGGAAGCATTCTTGCATTTGTACTTGGCAGGTATCTTCTTCCTAAGGGGAGAAATGTTGTTTGTAGGCATTGGACTATGTTTTTTCTTCAAGCACTCACCATCCTTAGAGGTGATTATTTATTATGGGGGGATATCATGTCTTCTTCTTTCCTTCATATGGGGGAATTTTTTATTGTATATACATGATATATGTCATAATGGGGGGTCTTGATTACTTCATCCATCCATGCATCTTATTTTTCTTCATCTGTCTTTTGGGGGGAGGGTTTTTCCTATGAGGTTTTCCCTCTTTCTTTCCTTTATGAGAAATTGCATTTCTTTTGCACTCGCATATTATACATGGGTACCTAACATGGCCTAGTTGTTAGGACCCATCATGCATTGTCATATAGCTTTGTAAGTTTAAGTGTATTCCCCTAAGTTGCACTTAAGTTGGGGGGGGGGGGGNTATTCCCCTAAGTTGCACTTAAGTTGGGGGGGGGGGGTGTTGATGTAAATAATTATTCCTAATTACACTTTACTTAAGTTTACTTAGGATAATGTATTGCATAGTAGTTTACATATGAGACACCTAGGAATTTGCATCTCAATTTAGCACATGGTGTAGGAGAAATTCCACTTTAGGTGGTGATAATCGCTATCTCATGTGTGAGATCCACCTTCAGTGCTCTTATCACATTATCATCCTCTCATTGTTGCACATGTTTACACATACTTCATTTTACAATGGAGGATGATCCACCTGTTAGTAATAACTGAGAGGGGGGATGAATCAGTGACCTCAAAAATTTATCCAATTTAATCCACCAATCAATACTTCTCCAATTATTAAGTCCCTACAAGATGCATGCCTTTGAAATACTTGAAACAAATAACTATCTGTCAGTTTACCTTGTCTGTCCTTATTCTCCTTGATAACCGATAAGCAGTAAACTGTATTTACCGATACTTAGTAAATATGCAGAGTATACAAATCAATCCATAAATGCATATGTAGAATGTAAAACAATAAAGTAATGAACCATACACATATAACACAAGGATTTTAATGTGGAAACCCTGTTAAGGGAAAAACCACTGGGACCGGTACCCCAAATGTTCACTCTTCTAAAGTGAGCCATGTTAGGAGCCAACCTTGTTAAAGGTTAAAAACACATGGTTAAGTGTGACCTTGTTAGAGGATTTTTATACATAGGTTGTCACTTAGTATCTGGCATCTACGCTACCATCCTTGAATTAGTCTCATGACTGTCAATAGGCTTTATGCAAATCTTACTACCATCCTTGAATCATCCTCCTTCTTAGACTATCAATAGGCTTTAGGTAAGACCAGTGCTACTATCATGAGTCAACCTTCTAGTAATCTGTTAGGATATACCTCTATTACAAAAGACTGTTAAGTCCTGCTCTGTTAAGAGACCTAATGCTTCAATGGTTAAACTGAAACAAAATGACCTATTTCTAATGCAACTGAATTGCAAATTTTCAGATCTATTTACTTACAATATCTTTCTTATCAATGTATCAATATAATTCCTTTGTACTTAACTCTTTCTTCTCTATGATGTTGTGCTTTTCTGTTCGTCGGTGTCTACAGAATTTTGTACCTCTCCCTCAGCTTGATTGATCAGGACTGCTTGAAGTTAATCCTTCATCAGTTTCTCTTCAGCATCTTCTTTCAGTTCACTCCCCCATATATCTGATTTCTTCTCACATCTCCTTGAAGTGAATTATGCTTGTCTCTTATATAGACATGATGTTCCTTAATTCTAGGTTCTTGATTCTTGATTCTTGGCATGAAAAACAATCTAGCCAAATTGATTTGCGGCTTTAACTCCCGATTTATCTCGTAGTTATCTTCTTTCCAACTGTACAAATCACTTACTTAACTATGGTCAAATAAAACAAATAAAACAACCAATTAAGTCTATCCTTTAGCTCTGCCAGCTAGATATTTTGTCATTTTTTGATCTCTCTATTCTGTCGGTCAACTCTGCAATTCGTTGCCGGTGACAACTGCCAGTTTCATTGGTGTAACTTTAGTTAGCTTTGGGATCTCCATCTGTCAGGTATCATTAGATCTTTCTTGTTGGGAAACACTGTGTTTAGCTTGTTGGGCATCCTTTGATTCTGCTTCATCGGGCAACACTGTCTTCTGCTCGTCGGGCATCACTGTGACTTTATCTCTATCTTTACCGATGGTGTGCACTCTGTCGGTGTAGTCTGTCACTTAGTGAATACTTGACTTTTATGCATTGCTAAAAGCATAACCTTTATTCCATTGATTCTCTGAAGTCTTTGGCATTATGTATTGACCATATAGATGATATCAAGTTCACATCAATGACAATACAAACCATTAACTGATTTAATGTCTTGCATCATCTTTAACTTAATATAGTCAACCATTTAATCAGTTACATGTCATCAATCTCTCCCTTTGGCATTGATGGCAACATACTATATTATCACACTATACTATTTATAATACAATATGAAATACAATTGTTGAGATTCAT
>MU225122.1:450265-461304 GCA_018584345.1 Thuja plicata
TAAAGCACAATTAATTCACAGTTTCTATTTCTGAATAGAAGAAAGCTTTTTGAGAGAATATCCAATTAATTAAATAAATATGACCTCATAATTGATTTTTCTCAATTATCTGAATATTAAATTCAATCATTGAAAATGAGGATATTTATTTAATAATTAAATATTATTTAGTTCCTTTTTCATGTGTCTCAGCTAAAGAGGGTGAATTTAATTTAATTAAAGTGCTAGGACTTTATTAATTAAATTAATTCGATCATAGGATTTGTTTAGCCAAATAGATATTTAGGAATTAAATGTGATGTATGATTAATACAGATTTAGGATTTTCTGCATTCAACACTCAGGTCAAGTAGAGTCAATGAAAACTCAGAAATGCCTAGTACAATAGGACTTTGATGATTTAGAAGAATGACAAATGCAACAAAATTGGTTAGGGTTGCAAGATGCCAATTTTGGGGTGTTACACTTCCAAGTTACATAGTCATTTCCATAACTCAATCTTCTCTCTATAGTCATAAGGAGCATATATGGAACAAAGACCAAAAATATTGTCATCATTTTCAATAACCACTCCAACAACTCTATTGTAAGGAGAAGGTCCATATTTTTTTGATGCATTGAGCTCAATTATTTGAGACAAGGATAAAAGATCCTCCTTTTTATCTTTCATGTTTGGATGAGAAGTTAATTGAATATATCCATATTTAAGGCTAATATCCAAAGTGAAGGGAGTTGCTTTCACCTCTTGAAGAAAGACATCATATTTGTTTTTGACCAAGTTCAAAAATCTCTTTACAGTGTACTTTTTTTCAGGGGACTCAAGTCCTCTAACATTCCAAGAATTATAGTGAAATCCCATGAAAAAATTTATTCAGAGGTATATGTTGCCTTCCTAAAGCTATTGAAACACTTAGGAAGGTCCCCATATGCATGTTTCCTTTTGGAAATGAGACTAAGAGATTATTTAGATCTAACATTTCTTTTGTGCATTGTAGCACTAAGTTTCCTTCTCCAGTTTGGATGAGCTTATATAATGAAGAAAAATAGATTTATGGGGGGGGGAAACCCTGGGAAATTGCTCCCTATAAGATATATCTAAGTTGGGTCTCCTCTTAGGGGCTTCTAGAGATACTAATGCATGGGAGTTTTCTAAAACAAGTGAGGAGATTATGTTATTTACAATGACAAAGCCTTCAATATCATTAGAATTCAAAGAAATAGGCAAAGATGGAGATTCCCCCCTTTGAGCACCAATGTCTAGACAAAGATTATAAACCTTGTCCTATTTAGGCACATAAGTAGAGATAAAAATAGAAATTGCAAAACCATCAACATGGGTAGGAGAGATGGACTCTTACAAGGATTTATCATTCAGAGAATCTCCATGGTCTATAGGAATACTAACTTGTCTGGGGACATCCTTAGAAGGAACAAGCTCAACTTGAACATCAGCCACATTAAGAACATCAAATTAACTCAGCAAATTTTTGTAATCCATGAATTTAATTGTATTTTTTGCTTTTGGATTCGATTATGTATACTTTTTACATCAATGTTTTAGATCACATATGTAATTCATCATGATGATGATATAATCTAGTTGCAAGTTTGACTCAATAAAAAAAGAGAAGGGGGAAATCCAACACAAAATTGAAGATAGAATAAGAAGTACAAGATAACTAAGAGAGAAAATAAAAGATAAAAACAAAAGAACATTAATTAAAACAAAACTAAAAAAACAAGCTAAAAACAAAAATATATATAATATATTACTATTAATTATAAAATAATAATGATTATTACTTTTAATAAAATAACAATAATTGTAATAATAATAATAATAGTAATAATAATAATAATAATAATAAAGGAGAAAGCAAAAACAAAGAAATCGCCTAAATTATAAAAAGAAGGGAATAAGACAATCAATAAAAATGAAATAGCAACTCAAAACAAATTGAGTGTTTCTAACTTGTTTGTTGGTTTGTTTTGAGTTGCAATTTTATTTTTATTGATTGTCTTATTCCCTTCTTTTTTATAATTTAGTTGCTTTCTTTCTTTTGTGTTTTTCCTTTATTTTTGTGTATTACTATTTTTTATTATTTATTAATTTATTATTCTTTATTGAATGTAATATTATTATTATTATTTTATTGTAATTATTGTTATTTTATTATAAGTAATAATCATTATTATTTTATAATAATACAATAATTATTATTTTATAATTTATAACTCATAGTAATAGACTATATATTTTTTGTTTTAAATTTATTTCTTTAGTTTTAGTTTAGTTAATGTTTTCTGTTTTTTATTCTTTGTTTCCTCTTTTAGTCATCTTGTACCTCTTATTCTATCTTCATTTTTGTGTTGGTTTCTCCCCTTCTTTCTTTCTTTATTCAGTCAAATCAACAACTAGACTATTTTTTATTCTTCTTATGCTCTCTATTATCTTGGTGATGGATTATGAAGTGTGATCCAAAACATTGGTGCAAAAAATTATACACATTCAAATCTAAAAGAAACAAATACAATTAACATAAAATTGGTTGGAGGCAGTAATCCCTATAGATGGTCGAGTGGGGGTTGTCTAAATAATAGATCCTTTTAGCTTCCCATCAATCCTATCTATGTTTTCAAGATCCCTGATAATGTTTTTAACATGGAATTTAGAAGAACATACAACAACAACAAATCCATGAGGAGTTTCATCTTTAGAATTTGACAAAATATTAGTATTAATCACATAAATTTTGCTCATATTAGGAACACCATTAATGACTTTTTGATTCTCTTTATCTTTAGCAATTATCTCTTAATTCCTCAACAACCAACCATTGAGCATTTTTGCTTCTAGGCTTGTAGATAGTTGAAGGAGGGATATCCTTAGGTGATAAAGAAGCATTGTCCATGGAAAGAGAAAGATCCAATGAATCCAAAGCAATAGAAGAGTCCATGGCTAACTACTAGAGTAAAGGGAAGCAAGAGCAACAATCTATGGTGGGTAGAGGAAGTGGGTGCCTCAGGGTCAAGGGAAGACTTCAGGATAGAAGTAAGAAAGGAATCCAAAGAGGATGAGGGAGCAATGGAAATCACATGAGCAGGCTTAGCGATAGAACTAGGTGATAGAAGGGGCAACGAGAGGGGTTTGCATAATAGCAGGAATGATAGGTTGCTTGGAAAGAATGAGACAATTCATCTTGATATGTCATCCTCTTCAATAAAGAAAACATGAATTTATGCTTCCAAGAGTATCAATTCCATGGGAGAATGAAGAATACCCCAGATTAACCTCAATAGTTTACGATATTTCTATGCCTAGGTTACTAGATAACAAAACCCTAGCATCAGGATGAGGTAAAGTTACCTTTTCCTCATCCATTCTGAGAAATTTTCTAAGAGAGGCAAGTAATTGGGGGGTAAAAGCCCAAAGAACTAGAGGGATATTAGTAACCCATCCAGGGTATGAAAGCTTAATAATTTCTTCATTAATGGCCTTAGGTGTCCATTTTAAGGCCCTAAAAACACAACTGCCTATATTCCAGTAAAGCTTATTAATTATTTTCTTGTATTTTGTAGTCCTGAAAGAAAATGATAAATAATCCTTTCCAAACCATTCTAAAAAATGAAATTTGAATTCTTAATTTATTAAGCCAAACATTCTTAAATGAATAATCGATAAATATTTGTATCATGCTTGTACTAAACATGTTGATGTTCACTATCACTTTGTGCAACAAAAGATTGAGAGTGAATAAGTCTTGATTGAAAAAGTTGACTCTTTGGATAATGTTGTAGATTCTCTTATGAATCAAGTAACGGCGAATAAATCCTCTTGGTGTAGGAAGGTCATGAACCTTGATCACTATACTTGATTTGTATTGTGTATCACTATGGGGTAATAAACAATTCATGATGTCAATGTTAGAGTAAAAAGGTATTTTCACTTATTAATTAAATCATTATTGATTTAATTATTAAGTCATGTTTTTATCTCTAGTTTACTTAAACTAAACTTTAGGCATGTTATAATTAATTATTCATGCAACCTAGGTTTCTCCACCTTTTGGTGTTCGATCTCCTTTATAAGGATTGATCTCTTTGTATTTTGTAATTCTATTCCATTATTATTGAATCAATTGAGGATGTTTCCTCTTCCACAAATCTATTATTTCTGGCCTCCATAGCTTTTGCTTCTCTCTTTTTGTGACATGTGTTTGCATGTAGGTGATTCTTAGGAGCTGTGGGGTTATGTTTTTCATCAACTCAAATATGGTATCAGAGCTCCATATCTTCATTCCCTTGTTCTCTTCATGAGAGATTTGGCCTTGTTCTCCATATATATGTTTTTGAGAGTTTTTTATCTCAGATTTTGGTGGATTTGGGGGGAGTTATTTTACGGAGCACTTTACGCAAAAACTAACATCACAGTTGCATCCGAAAGGCCCAAAACCCCCTATTTTCATATAAGGCACGTCCAATTTGGACACAATTGAAATTTGGGCCCTCTTTTTTTGCATGCATGACCTTGGCACACTTTTCAAGGAAAAAAATGCTTCAGTTTTCACACTACCTTGGTTTTTGCACTGCTGATGTTAGCAGTCGCAGATCTGAGATCTGGTTTAAATTTGACAGCCACCAACCTGTCATACAACTTGCCCTTTTTTTCATAATGAGCATCTTGTTGTTTTTATTGTGATATCTTGCGCATATGGTATCAGATTTTGACCTATCTTATATCATCAAAAAGCTCTTTCCAAGCTCTATCCAAATATGGAGGTTAGATTTTTTTATTTTTCATCTTGTAGGGTTTTTTTCCAGTCAAATTTAGGGTTCTTTTTGCACTCCCGGAGCCATATCTTGCTCATTTGAACTCTATTTTTTGACTTCCACATGGCATTGGAAATTTGGTTAAGTACTCTATCTTATTTCATGGGTCTCACACCCAGATTCTGCTCCAGGTATGTTTTATTCTTTTTTTTTGCATTTTTGCAATCTGGTGGATATCTTGGATGTTTTGGGTCCTGGGATCATTTTATGTGCATGGGATGACTTCTTTTTAGTTTTTATTCATGTTTCTACAACTTTTTGTCTTTCCTAGATATTGTAGATATATATTTCTGTCAATTTTCATTTTTTGTAAATGCACTAAAATAAAGTGTCATCTGATGTTTGCTTGGGGTCCTACGCATTTTTTTCTTGATTGTACTTGCACTATATTATAAAGTGCCATGGGGGTTTGATGTTCACATTGTTTTCCATCTACCTTTGTCAAGTGAGTTTTCCTTCCATGACATTAGCCTCATGATGTGTGTCAAGAGAGTGATCCTTCCATGACACCATCCTTTATATGTGTTTGTACGTTCTTCATCATGCAATTATGTGTGGCAGTCTGATTCAGTGTATCTGTCTTGCCTCTCCCTGATCAGTATTATGGGGGTTTATCACCTATTGGTTTTAATGCTTCCTTGGTTCGATGGAGTGATTCTATGTATTCAGTATTTGTTCCTACATACTAGGCGGATGCAGCGACTAGGTACCTATGCATTTCAGTGAGATGGATCATTTACCATATGGACACTCTTTCATTATTTCTTTGGAGGCATCCTTCCATCTTCGATTGATCAGCTCTCTAGGCTTTGTTTATAGCCTTCTCTACTTGATCATGTTCTATTACAGTGGAGCTTCCAATAGTTATTCTTCGACAATGTTTGTGACTTCATGCTTCAGTGACATTCTTCACGTTCTTCCTTTGTTCTTATCTTATGGGACATTCTCTAATTTGGAGGCTTCTTCAGTCCTTTACTAGGCTTCATCTCTTTTCAGAGAGGGGCTTTTCCCACTGGGTTTTCTCCTTTTCTCCCCTTTACAAAGATTGTTTTACTTGGGTACCTGATCAAGCCTTATTGTTGGGAACCATTTCCTTCTTTCAGTAGTTGTTTCTAGGTTTTTAGCTTCTCCCTAAGTTTATCTTAAAAGGGGGTGTTGTTAGAAATTAAAGTCCACCAAGATAACTGAGAGGAGGGTGAATCAGTTATCTGAATAATATAACTTTTATCAATATTATTAACTCTTAAACATGTAAATAACAATAACAACAACCACAAAAAGATAACCATACACAATAACACCAGATTTGTTAACTAGGGAACCTCTTGATCAAATAGTAAACCCCGGTGGGAATGATGCCCACAAAAAAGATGTACTAATATAAAAATTCCTTGTGAGAGGATGGACTTTGTTAGGAGTCTATGAAATACATTCAGTACATATCAGTCCCTGTTAGGAGACTTTGAATCCTTGTTAAAAGATTCTAACCCTATTAGGAGTTGTGGAAGGTAGAAGGACCTACTGTCCAAATAGCTTCAAGGGCAAGACCACTGAACCCACTGTCCAACTGATCTTTGTATTACTCAGAACAAAATAATACCAAATAAACTAAATTTTGAAACTCAATATCCTCTCTTCTCTGACCGTGCCTCTGCTGCACCAAATAGTACCAGATCTCAAATACCAGATCTGCCAACTTCACTTCACATACAATCCTTTCAATACTGCTACAAAATCATAACTACATGCACGCTCTATATATAATCATCATTCATTCCATTCATTCATATAAAATCAAATAAACAATATTTTCTTTATACGAAGATCAATACTTCACAATTGAGTCAGCCAATTAAGCCTAAACAATTGTGAAATATAAAATAATACATGTTACATAATTACACAACACTGTCAGCTCACAAACTTAATAATTCTTCACACGTGTGATCCCAGACTAAGCGGTCTAAGTCAGATCACCTTCATACTATCTTCAAACTCTACATAACTTCGACAAACATAATTCCATACCAGTCAAAAGATATAATCCAAACATCGTAAATTGTCTCTCAAAAACTTAGTCAAAATATGATCTTCAACAAATCTTGAATAACTGTCACCAACAATTGAATCTCCATACGCGCTCTTAACCACATCATCAAGATACTAAGTGAAATATATTCTCCACTGCGCATAACCTCATCCACAATTCTCTGTCTGTGCTAACTCAATCTCTATCTGCTACTCTATAAATCTTCATTAAAATACTATGTTGATATCCAAACACTATGTTGACATCAATGATAGACATAGTCACTAATGTAACCTATGAAAACTCTAGTAATGGTAAAAATCTCCCCCTTTGGCATTGATGACAACATAGATGAAAAACATCCAATGTTCCATAAATCCAAAACTCTGCTATTGCTCTACTACTGCTCTTATCTTCATTAAATCTTCTTCATTAATCATTATCTTCCTCATTATGTATATTGTTCCTCTCTTTCACTATTTCTCAATTGTTTCTCCACTTGTTATTCATGTATTCTTCTCCCCCATTGACATCAATGATAAAAGCCATCACTATGTCAATCCAATAGTAGCTCAAATGTCCAAAGACACTATTTGAAATTACCACTTACCAAGAGTCCTCCATGACTCAGTTCAAACACAGATACTCCCCCATAGAGGAAGTATCAACAATCAGTCCAGAAAGAATATAGTTCTCTATACCACTGGACTGATGCAACCACTACATCACTGCTAAAAAATAGGCCGGGGCATAACCCCAAGCATACCTCTCAAATACTCAAATGTATCCTTAGGTAAAGGCTTTGTAAAAATATATGCTATCTTCTCTTTTGTACTAATATACTCAAGTCTAAATTCTTTCTCTGCAACTTTCTCTCTTATAACATGATACTTTATCTCTATATTCTTTGTCTTTGAATGTAATACTGGGTTCTTTGACATACTTATTGTACTTGTGTTATCACAGTGTATGATAACAAGTTACTTAAATTCAATTCCAATATCCTTCAACATTTGTTTCATCCACATTATCTGATTACAATTATTTTTTGCTGCTACATAATCTACTTCTACTGTGCTCTGTGAGATACAATTATGTTTCTTACTTAACCACAAAACCAATCTTCCTCCAAGAAAAAATGCTCCTCCGCTTGTACTCTTTTTATCATCTACACTGCCTCCCCAATCAACATTTGTATATGCACATAGGGTAAAATCATTTGATTTTTCATACCACTATCCATAATCAATTGTTCCTTTCAAATATCTGAATATCCTTTTCACTGCTTCTCTCCAAAATGTCTTCGCCGCATCATTCTCAAACAACATAGCTCTTGTTGCTTCAGTTATAGACTTGTTCCTTCTTTCTGCAATACCATTATGCTCAGGTGTTCTAGGGGCTGAAAGTTGTCTCTTAATTCCATTCACTTCACAGGTTGGACCACTCAAATATGTATGAACAATCTCCAACTTTTCTGTTGTAGTGAACTTCTTGCTAGGAAAAGAACTTCTCTTTTGTTTCGCCATAACACATTCTTTGCATACCATGTTAGTAGGTTTCACAATCTTGGGAAAATATCTCACTGCAAATATAGTACTTGCTTTCACAATGTTATCAAAATTTATGTAACAAAATCCTTTATGTCATAACTAAATGTCATCAATTTTAGCAATCAAACATGTCATCTCAGCAAGGTTTAACTTAAAAACATTACCTCTAGTTCTTGTACCTATACCAACCATCTTACCATCCTTATCCTTGATACTACAAGTCTTTTCTACAAACTGTACCTGATAACCTTTATCAAGTAACTATCCAACACTCAAAATATTATGTTTCAATCCATCCACAAAGTAAACATCATCAATATTAGTCTTTCCATCAAGTGTAATAGATCTAATTCCTTTTATACAATAAGGTGCATTGTTTCCAACTCTAACAATTCCTCCATCATAGTTTTTAAGTTTTAAAAATTTGTTCATATCACCAGTCATATGATGGGAACAACCACTGTCTATGATCCAATCAGTTTTCTTTTCAACTTGGGACACTAAGGATTTCTCTTGTCTAACTTCTTTTTCAGGATTTCTTCTTTAATTGCAACAAAACCTATCTCATCACTTTCATTATCACTTTCACTCAAGAATTTCTCAATACTAGCTTCAAATTATTCATCATTAGCATAATAACATTATCTAGTTCTTCTAGGATTAAATTTATTCTTATATTTCTTCACTCTCTTAGGAAATTTAGATGCAAAGTGACCATATTCCTGATAAGTCCAACATTTAAAATTTTTCTTACCTTCAGGTTCTCTCTTCACAAGTAGGGAAATTCCTCCTTCAATCTTTCTGTCTTCTTCAGATTTAGATTTTTTGTTGCTCGCATAGTCTCCATTAACATTAACATTCCTTATAGGAGTAGGATAAACACTCAGTGCGCTAAAAGATGTTTCAATTCTAGGCAAGTCTCCAGACTATTTCAAACTTATCTCTGCTAATTCTAATCTTCCAAGAAGAGTCTCTCTAGTGAATTTCTTGTTAGAATAATTGAGAGGGGGGGGTGAATCAGTGGCCTAAAAAATATTCCAATAAATCAACCCAAAAACTTAGTACCACAATATTAAGCCTTTACTTATCTTCAGTCCTACAAGATGAATGCCTTCAAACAATCTTAACAAATAACTACTGCTCGGAGTTCACTGTTAAACCTTATTCTTACTGTTTACCAATTAGCAGTCTTTCATTTACTGAAAAATAGTAAATTTCTTAGTGTATACCGATCAATCCATATTAGTTATGTGTAATGCAAAACACTAAAGTAATGACTCATAAACACATTAACACATTGATTTTTAATGTGGAAACCCTGTTAAGGGAAAAACCACTTGGGATCGGTAACCCAAAATTTTCACTCTTCTGAAGTGAGCTCGGTGAAGAGCCAACCCTGTTAAAGGTTACAAACACACTATTAGGTGTGACCTTGTTAGAGGATTTAAAATACAATAGTTTTTCACTTGATATCGGACATCTTTATGCTACCTTCTATGACCAAACCCAGTGTAGTTTGTCAAATGGTATCTGGCATCTCATGCTATCTTCATGATCAAAATTTTTGATAATCCTTGGGATGTATCTCAATATAGAAAGGATTGTTAAGTCTTGCTCAGTTAAGAGACTTTTTGATCCAATGGTTAAATTGAAACAGTAAATGAT
The DNA here is from genome assembly GCA_018584345.1 of Thuja plicata. NCBI lineage: Eukaryota > Viridiplantae > Streptophyta > Pinopsida > Cupressales > Cupressaceae > Thuja > Thuja plicata. The sequence continues at coordinate 460,340 of MU225122.1, forward strand.
TTGTTCACATATACAACTATAGACTTGCAGATTTTTAGATCTATTGTAAGCTCATAATACCTTTATGATCAATGTATCTTTTCAATACCTTTGCTCCACTTCTTTCTGCTTAGTGATGTTGTGCTTCTTTGTTGTTCGGTGTTCGTAGAATTCTTTAGCTCTTTCCTTAGCTTGATTGATCAGGACTGTATGAAGTTGTTCTTCATCAGTTTCTCTCCAGCATCTTCTTTCTCTATTCACCCCTAATTCATAATGAATTAGATTGTCTCTTTATAGACATGATATCACCATTTCTAAGTTCTTGATTTTCTTGTTCTTAGCGTGATCTGCAATCTTATCCAATCTTTCTTTAAATCTCTACTTCAGTTTTATCTCATAGATTTATCCTTGATAACTGGAATAAAACAACTTTAAATCTTTCTCTTATCTCTGGCTTTAACTTGTCGATGAAAAGAATGTTAACAGCCAGTTAACTCTATCTTTAGCTCTTGCCAACTAAGTATTTTTTCATTTCTGAGCTTCCGTTCTTTTCGGTGTTTAACTCTTTGATAGCTTCAGTCAACACTTCAGTTCTCCTTGGGCATCTCCGTCGGGGTTACAATCCGTCGGGCATCACTATGAAGTTCTTCTCATCGGTAATGCTTATGATTTTACTCATCGGTAATGCTTGTTAGGTTTCTTTCTCAGGCATCACTATGACTTTAATTTTGGGTTTCTCTGTTCGTCAGGGTGCACTGTCCATCAGTGTTTGTAGTCACTTAGTGAATACTGATCTTTTATGCATTACTGAAAGCATAATCTTTATCTTTCTAATTCTCTAAAGTCTTTGACACTTTGTATATAACCAATTAGATTATATCAAGTTGACATCAATGACAATACAATCTATTAACTGATTTAATGTCTTGCATTATCTTTCTGCATTTTGGTGATCAACTTAACATCTTCAAACATTCAATCAGTTA
>MU225122.1:478565-518159 GCA_018584345.1 Thuja plicata
CGTTCATATCATCATCAAATCCTATATAATAAACCCTTCACAACCATTTGAAGGATCCAGGATTTCAAGCTCTCGTGCGCCATTACTCCGTCAGTTTGGTTCTAGCATTCAAGCCATCTTGCGATCACACACACACACATTTCAATTATCAAATTCTCGACGCTTCTCAAGTCATAGACGCTGCCTCGCCAATACTGAGCATCAAGAACAACATTTCGGAAGGAGTAGAGAGAAACAATAGAAGCTTCAAGCATCATGGGGTTTGCATTTATTTGTCTTCCTTTCTCTTGTTTGTACATTTTATTGTTCATGTTTCTGTTATTCGTTTAGTAGTCATTATACACTTGATTCACATTCATTTGTGGAACCTTTTCTACTAACCCTCACCCTTGGAAAGCTGTGGGAATCAGAAAGAGAGGCGTACAGTAACCAATACAAATTTCTGGCTCTCGGTAAGCTCATATAGCTTAGATTTGTTTCTTGTACAGTGCCTTCTTCAATCTTCAATCCCTTTACTGGATAGATGTATCAGCTTCTGATTCTATTTCTGATATGTCCTCTGCCTTGAATGTTCCTCTCCTTGATCATCTCTTTTTCTTTTGACAGTAGTTTCTCCCTTAGTATGTATTCTCTTCCTCATATTGTTTCTTTCCCTTTGATGTATATTTCATATGTAATCTCTCCCTTTGGATATTCTAGATATTCTCTCCCTTTGGATAATGATAATCTCTCCCTTCGAATCCTTAGGAACTTCTCTCCCTTTGAATCTCTCTCCCTTTGACAAAAATGCCAAAGTAAACTTTAATTATGCCAAAGTTATATCCTTTCACCTTTTTATAATATACTCCTTGAATTTCCTTATCCATCAGCAATACATAAAATTTGGTTTTCAGTGCAGATATGTACCTTGTTGTCCATTTTTCTTGCTTGCATCAACATGAATGATCTTCTGATTTGTGTATAGGCTGATGCAACCTCCTAGTCAGCTTACTGACCAATAGACAAGGGTTGGACCCCTAGTCTCTATCTCAGGTACTCAAATGTATCTTTTGGCAATGACTTGGTAAATATGTCAGCTAATTGTTCCTTGGATTGAACATATTCTAGTATCACTTCTTTTGCTTGCACTTGTTCTCTTAAGTAATGATACTTGATAGCAATATGCTTAGTCTTAGCATGCATGAATGGATTCTTTGATATGTTTATTGCATTGGTATTATCACTGGTTCAAGAATCTTCATATTTATACCTTCCAACAACTATTTGATCCATGCAATATTTGAGCAGTTTGCAGCAACAACCACATATTCTGCTTCTGCAGTAGACTATGAGATGCATCCTTGCTTCTTGCTGATCCATGTGACAAGTCTGTCACCCATGAAGAATGCTCCTCTAGTTGTGCCATTTTGGTCATCTAAGCTTCCATCCCAATCAACATATGTATATACTTGAAGCTCAAATTTTCCTTCTCTTTTATACCATAAGCCATAGTCCTCGATGTTCTTTAGATATCTCAGAATTCTCTTGACAACAGTCATGTGTGATTCTTTGGGATTAGCAGAGAATCTTGCAACTATTCCAACTGCATGTGTTATATATGGTTTGGTATGAACAACATACATTAGTTTTCCAACCATTGATTTATACAAGGTCTTATTTACCTCATTTGATTTTTCTTCTTTTGTCAGTTTGCATCTGGTTGTCATAGGTGTTCCAACTAGCTTGGAATCTTCCATTTTGAATATCTTCAACACTTCCTTGATGTATTTGGACTGAGTGGTATATATTCCTACATCTTGTTGAAGAATCTGTAGACCAAGAAATAATTTGATCTCCCCAAACATAGACATTTCAAATTCTTTGCTCATTTAATTAGCAAATGATTTAGATAACATTTCATTACCCCCAAATATGATATCATCAACAAATATTTCAGCAATCAAAATATTACCATCGGTATCTTCTTTTAAGTACAGATTGTTATTTTTACTTATTCTTACAAATTCAATGCTTATGAGATAGGAGTGAAGTCTTTCATACCAAGCTCTAGGTGCTTGTTTCAATCCATACAAGGCTTTGTGTAGTCTACATACCATATTTCTCTTGTCTAGATCAACAAACCCTTCTGGTTGTTCAATGTATACTTCTTCTTCTAGTATTCCATTTAGGAATGCATATTTGACATCCATCCGATATACCTTGAATCCTTTGAATGCAGCACAAGAAAGAAGAATTCTAACTCCTTCTAGTCTAGCAATAGGTGCAAAGGTTTCACCATAATCAATACCTTCCTCCTGTGCATACCCCTTGCATATTAATCTTGCTTTATTCCTTGTGACTTCTCCATTATCATTCAGCTTGTTTCTGAATATCCATTTGGTACCGATGACATTCTTGTCATCTGGTCTCAGTACTAATGTCCATGTATTGTTCTTCTCAATCTGTTCTATCTCTTCATTCATAGCACTGACCCATTCTTCATTTTCAAGTGTAGTATTAACAGATTTAGGCTCAAAATCACAAAGTAAACATCTAGTGTTTTGTGACTTACTTCTTGTTCTCATTCCAACCTTCTTGTCTCCTATGATTTGATTCTGTGGATGATGTCTTCTGTCATACTTGGCAAGTTTTGGTTCAGCTCTTTGTCAATCATTTTGAACATTATCTTGAACTTCATTTTGATCTCCATCGCTCAAAACATCATTTTGAGGATTTTTTTGATTTTCAGTAATTGCAGCTAGATGCTTGGGTGCAATGTTCTGTTGCTCGGGAGTGATACAATGTTGCTCAGGTAGAGTGTCAGGTTCTTCAGTGTAAACAAACCTGTTGTAGTATTATGGTTCTTTTCTGCTTTCCTTATCATTCTTCTCTGCAAATTCATCTATTCTGACATTTGCACTTTCAATAATCTTGTTAGAGGACTTGTTAAGACATTTATAAGCCTTGCTTTTGGTGGAATACCCTAGAAAGATACCTTCTTCATTTTTGGAGTCAATCTTTCCATTTCTATCATCTTTCAAAATATAACATGTCTACTAAAGATTCTGAAGTAACTTACATTGGGCGTGTAACCATACCATAGCTCATAGGGTGTCTTCTTTATGTCCTTCTTCAATTGTACTTTGTTCAATGTGTAGACAATAGTATTGACAACTTCCCTCCAGAAAGTTTGAGTGATGCTTTTCTCAATCATCAGTGTTCTTGCACAATCAACAATGGGTCTATTTCTTCTTTCAACAATCTCATTTTGCTGTGGTGATCTTGGTGCAGAAACTTGTCTTTTAATTCCATGCTTATTACAAAAGTTAGTGAATTCATCTGAAATAAATTCCCCTCCTCTATCTGATCTTAAGCATATCAATTCCTTACCACTTTTTTTGTATACCATAGCCTTATACCATTTAAACATCTTGAATGCTTCTGATTTATCTTTTAAGAACATAACTATCATCATTCTAGAATAATCATCTACAAAGAGAATGAAATACCTATCACCATAGTAACTCTTTGTCCTCATGGGTCCACAAATCAGTATGGACTAATTCTAGAATAGCATTAGATGTATGGGCTTTACTCTTGAAACTAGACTTTATCATTTTACCTTTTTGACAATTCTTGCACATGATATTTTCGAGCTTTGACATGCTCGGTAAGCCTCTTACTCTCCTTTTATTGCTTATCTTTATCATGTTTTCAAAATACACATGGCATAGTATTTTATGCCACAGCCATATGTCTTCATTTCTAGTCATTAAACAAGCGGTGTTAATGTCATCAAGATAGAAAAGGTTACCTTTTGTCTGTTCACCTGTTCCGATCAACCTTCTTGATTCATTGAAGATCTTTGCCTTCTTATTTTCAAATGCTACTCAGTGACCTGTGTTATTCAGTTGTGAAACACTCAATAGATTATAATTAAGTCCTTTTACCCAGTAAGCATTTTCACATTTGATCAGGTTATTCAACACTATGGTTCATTTACCTTCAACTGGACAAGGTGTGTCATTACCCATTCTTACTGATCCACTATTATGGTATTCAAAAGTTTCAAACTTTTGTTTATCACCGGTTATGTGGTGAGTGCAACCACTATCTGTAATCTAGACATCATTCTTACTAACCTTAGATATGAGTGCAGTCTCTACATACCTTTCTTCTTCGTCTGAATCATTCTTCATGGCTACAAATACCATCTCAATGTCTTCATCAGATTCGGTGTCAGTATCATCAACTTTGTTCTCAACCAGGTAACAAGCTCTCTTCCCTTTGTCCTTGTAGTCTCAAGTATCTCTTCTGTCAGATTGTCGGTTGCTTCGGTAATCTTTGTTATCACCTCGGTCAAACTTCTTTTCATTTGTTCTATCATTACTTCTGTCATCTTTTCTTCTGTTAGGACATCTTGAAACAAAGTGTCCAACCTCTTTACAATTAAAAAATACAAGTAATAATTTACCTTTGTATCTACCTTTGTCTCTCTGCAATCTTCTTGCCATTAGTGCTTCAATCTCATCAAGTCCTTGGGCATCACTATCACTTTCACTATCATTCATCATAGTGTGTTTATGACTTGACTTACTTATTTTCAAAGAAGATTTGAATGCAGATTCCATATATGGTAAGAAACTATTATCAAAGTTATTCATTTCAAATGAAAACAGTCTACCAATCAGACTATCTAGAGTAACATTATTGTTTGAAACTACTCTCATTTATTGTATAACAGATACTCTAATAGCATATACATGCAGTAAGGTTCTTAGGATTTTACTTACCACTATCTCTTCTTCAAGTACACCTCCAACTCCTCAGATAGCATTGACTACCTCTTTGATTCTACAACTATACTTAGTGATATTTTCTCCTTCTTTCATCCTTAGGTCATTAAACCTCCCTCTTAGGCTTTCTGCCTTGGCTCTTAGTACATTAGCATCTCCTCCATGTACCAGCTTCAATTTATCCCACATTTGCTTTGCAGAGGTGCATGTTTTGACATCTTCAAACTCAACATCGAAGAGTGAGGAAGCAAGCTCTATCATCATGGAATTATGCTCATGCTTTTCTCTCAATTGCTCAAGTGTGTGAGGTCCTGTAGGCAACACATATTCAGTATCTAGGTGTTGAGTAACATCATTACCAATACCTTCTTGGTGGATTCTTATTCTACTTTGCCATGATGTAAAGTTGTCTTTATTCAACTTGGACACATCTCGTTTGTTCATCTTGTGATCTTTTGCTTGAGCTGTTAAACTCCCTTTCTAAGCACACAAGATCTGATACCGATTGTTAGAATAACTAAGAGGGGGCGGGGGTGAATCAGTGGCCTAAAAAATATTCCAATAAATCAACCCAAAAACTTAGTACCACAATATTAAGCCTCTAGTTATCTCCAGTCCTACAAGATGAATGCCTTCAAACAATCTTAACAAATAAATACTGCTCGGAGTTCACTGTTAAACCTTATTCTTACTATTTACTGATTAGCAGTCTTTCATTTACCAAAAATAGTAAATTGCTTAGTGTATACCGATCAATCCAGATTAGTTATGAGTAATACAAAACACTAAAGTAATGACTCATAAACACATTGACACATGGATTTTTAACGTGGAAACCCTGTTAAGGGAAAAATCACTCGGGACCAGTAACCCAAAATTTTCACTCTTCTGAAGTGAGATCGGTGAAGAGCCAACCATGTTAAAGGTTACAAACACACTTTTAGGTGTGACCTTGTTAGAGGATTTAAATAGAATAGTTTTTCACTTGATATCGGGCATCTCTATGCTACCTTCTATGACCAAACCCAGTGTAGTTTGTCAAATGGTATCTGACATCTCATGCTACCTTCATGATCAAACTTTTTGATACTCCTTGGGATGTATCTCAATATAGAAAGGATTGTTAAGTCCTTCTCGGTTAAGAGACTTTATGATCCAATGGTTAAATTGAAACAGTAAATGATCTATTCACATATACAACTATAGACTTGCAGATTTTTTAGATCTATTGTAAGCTCATAATACCTTTCTAATCTATGTATCTTTTCAATACCTTTGCTCCACTTCTTTCTGCTCGGTGATGCTGTGCTTCTCTGTTGCTCAGTGTCCACAGAATTCTTTAGCTCTTTCCTCAGCTTGATTGATCAGGACTGTATGAAGTTGTTCTTCATCAGTTTCTCTCTAGCATCTAGTTTCTCAAAGTTTTTACCTGACTGTACTCATTTTCAGGAAGTGCTGACAAAAGTGCTTCTCTGGAAAGTATGTTACACATGAATAGATCTCTCTCCATTCCAGATTATTCCTCTATCTTACCTTCTTCAATGATTTCTTTCACATTCTTAGTAATCAACCAATATCCTGCACCTAAACATAACAAGTGTGTCTTAAGCTTCTCTTTCCTGCTGTCATAACTAACTCCATCAAACTTAGGAATTTATTTTTTGAAATGAGTTGACATAGATCTCCTTAAGCTATTAAACTTTTCCTTCAAGGACTTGATGCTCTGATACCAATTGTTAGAAAGTAAAGTCCACCAAGATAACTGAGAGGGGGGGGGGGGGGGGGGGGGGGANGGTGTGAATCAGTTATCTGAATAAGATAACTTTTATCAATCTTATTAACTCTGAAACATGTAAATAACAATAACAACAATCATAAAAAGATAACCATACACAATAACACAAGATTTGTTAACTAGGGAATCTCTTGATCAAAGAGTAAACCCCGGTGGAAATGATGCCCACACAAAGATGTACTAGTATAAAAATTCCTTGTGAGAGGATGGACTCTGTTAGGAGTCTATGAAATACATTCAGTATATATCATTCCCTGTTAGGAGACTTTGAATCCCTGTTAAAAGATTCTAACCCTGTTAGGAGTTGTGAAGGCAGAAGGACTCATTGTCCAAACAACTTCAAGGGAAAGACTATTGAACGCACTGTCCAACTAATCTCTATATTATTCAGAATAGAATAATACCAAATAAACTGAATTCTAAAACTCAATATCCTCTCTTCTCTGACTGTGCCTCTGTTGCACCAAATACTACTAGATCTCAAATACTAGTTATGTCAACTTCACTTCACATATAATCCTTTCAATACTGCTACAAAATCATACATACATGCTCACTCTCTATATCATCATCCTTCATTCCATTCATTCATATAAAATCAAGTAAACAATCTTTCCTTTATACCAATCCCAATACTTCACAATTGAGTCGGCCAATTAAGCCTAAATAATTATGAAATATAAAACAATACACGCTACATAATTGCACAACACTGTCGGCTCACAAACTTAATAATTCTTCACACATGCGATCCTAGACTAAGCGGTCTTAGTTATATCACCTTCATACTGTCTTCAAACTCTGCATAACTTTGGCAAACCAAATTCCATACCAGTCAAAAGATATAATCCAAACATCGCAAACTGTCTCTCAGAAACTCTGTCAAAATACGATCTTCAATAAATCTTGAATAACTGTCACCAACAATTGAATCTCCATACACGCTCTTAACCACATCATCAAGATACAAATTGAAATATGGTCTCCACTGCACATAACCTCATCTGCAATTCTCTGTCCGTGCTAACTCAATCTCTGTCTACTACTCTATCAATCTTCATTAAAACACTATGCTGATATCCAAACAGTATGTTGACATCAATGACAAACACAGTCACTAATGTAACATATGACAACTCCAGTAATGCTAACAGGCGTTAGAGTAAAAAGGTATTTTCACTTATTAATTAAGTCATTATTGATTTAATTATTAAGTCACATTTTTATCTCTAGTTTTCTTAAGCTAAACTTTATGCATGTTATAATTAATTCTTTTATTAATTATTCTTGCAACCTAGGTTTCTCCACCTTTTGGTGTTCGATCTCCTTTATAAGGATTGATCTTTTTGTATTTTGTAATTCTATTCCATTATTATTGAATCAGTTGAGGACGTTTCCTCTTCCACAAATTTGTTGTTTCTAGCCTCCATAGCTTTTGCTTCTCTCTTTCTGTGACAGGTGTTTGCATGTAGGTGACTCTTGGGAGCTATGGGGTTATGTTTTTCATCAGCTCCAATATTCAAGTGGGAGAATGTTAGGATTTATGTGCTATCAACCTTGCAAATCCTTTAATTTAATATTTTCTTAGTTTATTTTGTAATTTACCCATAAAAGGTTAAACCATTGAATCAATGGTGGTGAAAGAGACCATGTAAAGGCAAAGTTACTTTTATCGTTTGTCATCTTGGAAAAGGATAAAATATCTAGGCACCCCCTCTTAGAATCTTATATTTTGATGTGTTTGGACACTTATTAGGGGTTGTAAGAGCATATATGATGCTTATGAAAGATGTCATAAGATTCTATGACAACACTTATGACAGTTTATGATAGAATCCTTGCACTGGTGCACAAGCATGAGAGATGTCTTGTGACTAATGTAAGAGCACCTGTAAGTTGTTATTTTGGGTAGATTTGACTCATTCCAAGGAGATAGGCATGATTTGTTCCAAGTGGTTTTGTAGCTTATTGTTTGGTGATACCAACATGGTATTCAATCCTCACAAACTCCTATATATTGGTGCCTTGAGCTAGAGTAATTCAATTTTGTTCATTTTCTAGGGTAACAAAGTGCTACTGGATTTTACAAAGGTATATAAAGAAGTATATTGTTGATAAATTTTTCATTAGATTAGTAATATACTTACCCATCTTTCCGTTGTGGAGTTTTTTTTTTCCCTAAAAGGGTTTCTCTATGCAAATTTAGTGTTTCACGTGTAATGGTTTTCTTACATTCTTGTTTTGATTCTACAATCACTTTGATAAGGGTTAATCTTAGTTTTATATTTACAATTATATTCAGTTTAAATTTCACATTGCAAGTTATTTTTACCTTGTTTTACAACACAAATGTCGGATTCCGATTGAGGGCTTATAACTTAATGCTTGAAGACTTAAAGAGAAAACTTGTGAGGGAAAGACCATAGACTTGTACAAGATGGGATGTCAGAGTTCTATAAGGCTTTTGAGCAAAGTGAGCAGATTTCCACAATCCATAAGTTATTTGAATGTTGCTTCTAGATTTGATTTTGTAAGCAATTGTTTTTTGCATCGACGTTTCAGATCACACTCTGTGATCCATCTTCAAGATATTAAAGATCAATATGAGAAAAATGATGGATCACGGAGTGTGATCCGAAACGTCAATGCAAAAAATGCTTACACAATCAAATTGAGAAGCAACATTCAAAAGGCTTTTGAGACAAGTGACAGGGGTCGATAACATTTATATGTGATTAAAAGGAAGACCACATAGTTCTAAACCAGTATGAGAAGACATGTCAGAAACCAACAAAAGTTTCTAATTGAAAGCAAAACTTGACAACTTATAAAAATGACTAAGTGTGAAGAATTTAAACATAACAAGAAGCTTGTCTCACTATGAAAAATAACCTAAATTCTAAATAGAATATAACACTTAGAATTTTTTTATTATAGAAAAAATTCAAGACAACATAAGATTACTCTTATAATCACATCAAACATATAAATGTTGCTAAATAAAGTATATAGAAATATGTAATAGATAAGTGCAAATACAACTTTATAGATTTGCTAAGGTTTCCCAAAAATACATCAAACATATGAATATAGCTAAGTAATTTGAATAGAAAAATGTAATAGACAAGTGCAAACACAACTTTGACAACTTTGTTCATATCCATGTGAGCTTTGGTGAGGGTTCCAAAATTTCACCGTTAAAAATTGAGATGTCAACATTAGCCAGCATCAGTTGGGGTCAAAATGAGTGATAAATCCGATAGAAGAGAGAAGTTTAGCCTTGACGGGGCTCTGTATTCAACCCCGAAAAGGAAGATAACAGCTGGGTATTTGGTGATAATGGCCCACCCAACATCATCATCGTTGGGCATGCGGTCATCATTGCCAGCTGTCGGCTATAGAAAGGCTAAAATAGCCCTGCTCACATCACCCAGCCTTTATAATAGATGACTGCATGTTAGATGTTACCCTCCTCCCTCACATTGGGCGGTGCAAATCCAATCACAGCTTTCGTCTTTCAAAGCGACCCAAACCGTTTGTTAAGTTTGAATCATCCTCCACATCTTTAGGTGTATACCATTCCATTTCTCTCTTCCCCTGCCCCTCTTTCTTACAGTCCTGTAGTTCTTCTGATCAACATGAGTACCGAGAAGGAGCGAGAGAGTCATGTTTACATGGCCAAACTAGCCGAACAGGCTGAGCGATATGATGGTATGTTGTTTCTTTAAAAGACAATGATTTTTTTGATCTTTTAGTTTTGTGGCACCTGTGATCTTTTAGTTTGAATAGCTCATGAGAATTTATTGGTGACCAGTCTATTTTTTTGGATGCCAGCGTGGATTGTTTGGATACCCATGAAGTTTTTCTGCGTATAATGCTTATTGTTTTTCAGCATGGGGGTCACAAATAACCATAAGTTTCTTTAAAAACTAAAGTTTTACAGACTACTGCTGCAGTTTTGCAGACTCTTGGAGCCCTCATCTAGTTTAAACATGTCAAATAAGTTGATTACAGGGAGGTTGGTTGGGATCTCTGCGTTTTTCTGATGTTATAATGGATTATTTTTCTGTACATATGATGCACATTAGGTTCTGGATAAATCACATAAAATTTGTATGAAACTTTTAAGTTTTGGGTAGTACACAAAACTTCTGTATGATACCCATGAAGTTTTGGCTAGGTCACGGAAATTTTTAATGATACCCATGAAGTTTTAGGTTGGTCGTAGATATTTTGTATGATATTAATGAAGTTCTAGGTAGGTTACAGAAATTTTGGGCAGATCTGCAGTAGCGAAGGTTTGTATGTAGTTTGATATTTTCATGTTTTTTCTATTGGAAGATAAACCCTCCTTTTTGATACTGGATCTCTTTTCTGATACCCTCATGGATTGTTTTCCACAATGTATAGACGTGAATTTTTGGAGGATCACGGAAACTTTTAACGGATCTACAATTTAGAAGTTTCCTGTATGGATGCATTTCATTTCTTTTTAAATCAAACAATATATTAAAACGTGATTTGACCTTTTTGGCCATGAATCCTTTACGTTGAAGGTGTCGACTTGTTTCATTTATTGTTTATCACGGTGTTTTTTCCTTGAGAAAAATAACAATTTACCTATTGAAATTTCTTCCTTGAGAGGAAAAAAGGATATAAAAGATACTTCAGGACATTAGCAGATCTGTAATTTTGCATTATTATCATTCATTGTAGAAATGGTGGAGTCCATGAAGAAAGTAGCGAAGTTGGATGTGGAGTTAACAGTGGAGGAGAGGAATCTGCTATCTGTAGGCTACAAGAATGTCATTGGGGCTAGGCGAGCGTCATGGAGGATAATGTCCTCAATTGAACAGAAGGAGGAAGCGAAGGGCAATGATCAGAATGTGAAGCGTATCAGGGATTACAGGCACAAGGTGGAAGAAGAACTTTCTAAGATCTGTCATGACATCATGACCATCATTGATGAACACCTCATTCCTTCCTCCAGTGTTGGTGAATCCACTGTTTTTTACTATAAAATGTAAACTTACCAGATTCATATCTCTGTTGGTCTTTTTAAATTTTGCATAATTAATATTAAGCATTTGATAACGGGGGTTCATGGCTATTAATATTTATTATCTTGCTGATGCTCAGGAAAGGGGATTACTATCGTTATTTGGCAGAATTCAAAACAGGAAATGAGAGGAAAGAAGCATCTGATCAGTCTTTGAAAGCGTACCAGGTAGAAAGCCTAACTAACAGTCTATTATTTTCAAATTTTCAGCATTGAAATTTTCGTATTGGAAAGTCAGTGTAATTGTGACAGCAGGTCTACACATGCTTGTATCTATATTCGTAAGTAATATAGGTGATTGGCCCTGCAATGATGTGGTGATGAATGGATTTGATTGTGGTTTTAATAAATTTGTTGAAGGACAAAGTCAGAGCTAGCTGCCCTTCTCATAGATCATACAGCGTCAGCTGCTTTTGAATACTAATATATTATTGTCTGGTTTTCTTCTGATGATGTCATACTTGGTTGTTATGCATTTGGTTTTGTTGATGCTTGTATGTAATTTTTGTTTTCAAGAGTCCTCAAGGCTAACCCAAATGTATACAAGATGTTCCTTTGCCATGTCTGCTCTAAATAGTGGATTTACTTAGACACGGGGTTCCTTAAGTCATTTAGTTGTTTAGAATTTGTACAACATTGGGTCCTTTGCTATACTTGAAGTACTGTCATTCTCCCACGATTGGCCTTTACAATGATGTGGAGAGGAATGGGTTTGATTTTGGCTATAAATAAATTTGGTGAAGGAAGAATTGTTATGGATCATGCAATGAATGATGAGTGTCTCATTCATTTTCATGAGAGATGGGTTCTTGCAAACCACTACTCATGAAACATAGGTCAATGAGTTTGACTCAAAAACTACATAGTTGAATTCTAATAGCAATATCACAATCTGACTTGCCATGGAAAATATCTCTTATTTATCAGTTGATGAGTTTAAAGGAGCTTTCTAATGAATGGTTCATAAGGCACAACACTTGCTGAATGTTTTGCAAATGGGGTTGTAAGCAAAGTGGGCTTAACCTTGGAGGAAACTCTGTGGTTAAGTGCACTGGAGCTGAAGTAGTACTGGGACAGGTGACCTCGTTTGAAGTCTCAGTGATTCACCTCTGTGAGCATCACCTAGATGCAACGAGTGTTAAGTGTCCCATTCATTCTCATAAGAGATGGGTTCTTGTGAACCACTACTCATGAAACATGGGTCAATGAGTTTGACTCAAAAACTACACAGTTGAATCCTGATAGCAATATCACAACTTTTAAATATTGTTTTCTAGTTTTCTTTTAGTGAATCATACAGTGGTTGCCCTTCTCATGGATCATACTTGGTTGTTATATATAGGATTTTGATGGATCATACTTGGTTGTTATATATAGGATTTTGCTACATCTGATGTTCAGCGTCTGTATTTGAATTCTTCAAGGCTAATCCAAATGTAGACAAGCTGTTGCTTTGCTAGGTTTTTCCTAAATAGTGGATTCACTTAGGCATGGGCTTATGTCAATAAATTTCACCAATTGGTTAAATTCTTACATCTCCGAAAAATATATTCACAAATTATTTAAGTTCCTATGTAATTTTTAAAAGCGCTAGTCTTTTGCTTATATAATTGCACCTAAAAATATTTACCAAAGTTTACCAGTACCAGTCATCTGTAATTTACCAGTATTAGCTTTTAAAATTTACAGCTTGTTTTTTTTGGATGGAAAGCTATTCTTATGTAAACAACCGTTCAAGTTTTCCACGTGCAAAGAAGAGGAAAATTGGTTTGTTCTTTTAAGGTTTCTATCGTTTGATAAGATTTCGTCCCATTAGTGATGAATGAATTTGTTAACAACCACAGTGCTTTGCTTCTTTATATTGTTGTTATCATTTGCAGGTTTGCTGTGTTAGGTGGAAAACAATCTCATTATTGTTACCGAAGTTGTTTGTTTCCTTGCTATAAGAATGGCAGTCTTTTAAGCTACATAAATGTTTGCTTTAACGAGTTTGGCCAGAACAATCATTAATTACGGTATATTGCTGCAGACTGCTTCAACTACTGCTGAGACTGATTTACCTCCAACTCATCCAATCAGACTTGGACTGGCTTTGAATTTTTCTGTTTTCTACTATGAGATACTGAATTCACCTGAAAGGTACATGCTATGGCCTCTTTGAATTGTTACTAGAGAAGTGGCATACCTAATGTATTTAAGTAATTGAAATTCTCTCAGGTGACGTTATACTAATTTATATGACTTTTGTCTATGCATGAAACACATATTGCAGGGCTTGCCATCTGGCCAAGCAAGCTTTTGATGAAGCAATTGCAGAACTTGACACCTTAAGTGAAGAGTCATACAAAGATAGCACTTTAATCATGCAGCTCCTAAGAGACAACCTCACTTTATGGACCTCTGACCTCCAGGATGATGGAGGTAAGATTGATTTTGTTGCCGACTATTCAATTTAATTACTATGTCATGTTTCTAGATTTATGGACTGTATTATTTTTAGTGATTAAAAAAATACATTTGCATGATGGATGCCAAAACAATATATTGAAGTCCAACATTGTTGTCATTTCTTGAACGCAGTGACCTTTTACTTTCTTGAACGCAGTGACCTCGTACCTTTTGCTATTCAAATCTACATTTTAGTAACTTCAGAACCTATTGTCTTTTATCCCTAACCAATTCAATTTACCATCAAAATATACAAGGATATGTCCTAGAGTAGTAAATTTGTCATGCACACTGTCACACTTCAGTGGGACAGGTATTGCTAAAAATGGCAGAAATGGATATAAACTGTAGATGTTTATCAGGATTACATTTCATTTGTCATACTTCATTCCCCTCTCTTCAATTTGTGAGAAATTTCTATCTCATACATGTAATTTCCCATGCAATGCTCTTTTTCTAGATCACATTTGCAACTGATTTAGTTGAAAAATCCCTGTTTTTGTGAGTTCTAAATTTTAATCAAAATGTTTACGTAAATTTTAATATTGATACTTCACAAGTAAACAAGGAGGTACTTTCATTTCTTTAATTATTTTCTAATTTTGTTGTGGGTGGTTCAAAAGCACTGTTATTGGTTTTTTATTTTTTTCAAAATAATCCTTGAAGCGGGCATCCTAAGAGTTACAGTGATATGACATTCATCATTTTCTTTCTTATGATTTGGAATGATATGTTTATATTGACTCTTGATGTATGGGATCTGTTCTGACAAGCATGTTGATACACTGCTTCTAGGTATTAATTAGGCTTGAAAGTATCACATTCACCATTTTGTTATGAAGCTTTGGAATGATACCTTCATATCAACTTTTGATATATGGGATCTGCTCTGAGAAGCATGTTTATATGCTATATCTTTTTGGTTCTGAGTTCTACCGATTATTGAAATTATCACAGTTGCCATTTTGTTTTGGAATGATACCTTCATATCAACTTTTGATATATGGGATTGGCTCTGAGAACATGTTTATATGCTATATCTTTTTGGTTCTGAGTCCTACCCATTGTTGAAATTATCACATTCACCATTTTGCTATGCTCCACGGAGTTTTTGGGAAGGGGACGTTTTAGGGGACGGGGACGGGGACGTGTTTCTGGTACGGGTGTGGTTCAGAGCCAATTTTTAGGGGACGGCAGGGGACGGCTATTAAAAAAATGGGGAATTTTTATATATATAGAAAGCATTCAAATATGTATATCATAACATTGATAAACCATTCACCATAGACATTTTAGAAGCTCAAAACAATGAATACATAGCAAGTTAACAAAGTTCAAATACTTTCATTGTAAAAATATGGCGTACATATAGCGAAAATGCCCAAAGGCTCCAAGTTTCATGCATGAAATGACATAAAGAGAAGTCCAAATAAAATACTAAATAGTAAACAGAGAAGTTCAACTCCATAATTAGATGTCCATAATAATCAAAATCAGTAATGTATCAACAAATAATAAATGATTGTCCTCTACGAAAGCTTTGTTGCTGCTCCTCTTTCTTCTTCTTTTTGGCAAGAATGAATGAAATGAACAAATGAAAGAGAGTTAGGCTTTTTATGTTTTTAGCATCCATACTAGGGTTTAGTATCTTTTATTTAATATTAGAGTCCACATGGGGCCCGCTGAAAACCAAACAAATTTAAAAAAAACTCTTTTTTTAAGACTGGCGGCTGTCTTTTTTGGCTGGGAAATAGGGGACGGATTTGGGTACCGCCAAGCCGTCCCCTAACCGTCCCCGGTACCCAAATCCGTCCCCTATTTAGGAAACTTCGTTTTTTTCAGTTTCTGGAACGTCCCCGATTTGGGAACGAAAAGGGGACTGTTAGGAGACATTGAAAATCCGTCCCCACGTCCCCGTTTCATACCCGGGATGGGAACGGGGGTACAAGGGCAGGGGACGTGTCCCCGTGGAACAATTTTGTGGAACAATTTTGTTTTGAAGCTTTGGAATGATACCTTCATATCAACTTTTGATGTGCTCTGGCAAGCATGTTTATATGCCATATCTTCTTGGTACTAACTAGGGTTGAAACAATCATGATCACATTTGCTATATCTTATTTAAATTGACTTCCGATGCACTGGATTTGCTTTGACAAGATCTTGCACTGCTGCCTATTGCTACTAATTAGGCTTGAAATTATCACATTCAATTTTTTATTTTCTTTATTTGAAACTTCTTTACAATCTGCTTTGACAAGAATGTTCGTATACTGCTTCATATTGCTACTAATTAGGGTTGAAATCATTCCTATGCTAAATTATTTTTGTTAATAGTTAGCCTTCTATTATGATATTAGTAGGATGTAGCTAATATAATTCTTCTACAGCACAGAGCAGTCAGTATAATTTACCATATTTTTCATGTTTAGAGGGATAGTTTATTGAATTTTTAATGTTTTTACTTCTTTCAAATCCTATTTTGAGGCTTTTTAGTAAACATGCTTTCAGGTGAAGATCAGCCCAGGGCAGAGAATCCTGCTGGAGAAGATGAAGAGGTAATTTAAATTTAAGTTGTGTATGTATCTTGGAGATTCTCGTGTTAACCATTAGGCAATATTCCATCTGGCTATTATTTTTAAGATGCTCGCGTATTTTCATATATTTTTGAGTGAATCATATAATTATGCTATGTAGTTTTTACATTTAGTCAGACCAATTGAATTACATTTATCTTGAGATGTTGCAGATGTGAGCAGGCACATGTAGAAAGTAATGCAGCTGCCTTATCCATGCAATTGCAATTGTCATTAATGTACTCTACGGAACCTTTAAGATTTTAGTTGTTGCTTTGCAGCGTTGAATTGCAAATTTGCTGCTTGTCTTTTGTATCTGATTTCCCTGTAGATGTTAGGGACGGGTAAGAAATTAGAGGACATTGTGGGTCTAAACATGGTGTCTGTTCAAAGCTTCGGATGCTTCAATATTTATAATAGAGCCCCACATTGTTTGCAGTTTTTAACTGTGAATTTTGAGACCATGGGGTTGCTATGTGATTATTTTGAAGGATACTATAGCCCTTAGTTTCATTAAGTGGGCTTTTAAATCATAGAAGGCATTAATGATATGATCCTATTTTACCTCACTAGAAGAAATAATATTCTCTTGTATAGATTACTTGATTTTATCTAATATCATAAATGGACACAATGTGATTTTCCTATATTTGTTTTATGTATAAATATCATTGCGGCTAAAGGTTTGTAGAGAAACTCACTTAGCAAAATTTTGATTTGGCTTTTCTATCTTAGTGATCTGTGAGAACCTGCATACAAAATAATTAATCAGCATGACATTAAATGGATTGTAAAAATTGGTCCCATGTTTTGTAAATATTCTTCTTAAGAATCTCTATCCTTTTTAGACCCAAGGTTAAAAATCAATGCTGGCAATTTTGGTTGTGTGCAAGCTGTGTAGGAAAAAGGAAACTCTCTTATATTGGTGTTATCATGAGGAATAAAAAATCAAGGTTTTTGATTTTATTCTTCTGTCAATAGGTATGTTACTTGTTCGTTATCACGTGAAGCCCTGATATTTTTCATAAGCAAACAATTCAAATATTGTCTACATTGACCATTTCTGTAAATATCCACAAGAAATTGCTAGTATTGAGTCTTTAGTTTAGTTTGCAAGGTATTCTATAATAGTTTAATTTGTTAATAGTCTAATCGAAAATATTCGTTGTACTAAATTGTTAAGACATTGTTGGGAGTAGTTAATATGGAAAGGAAAATACTCCATTTTTGACAAATGAGCTGTATAAAAACATATGTTCACTATTTGGAGTGTTCAACCATCATATGTTGCATCTTGGTCGTTAGTTTTGATGCAGGCATAGAATACTCGTGCTGAATAAGTGGTTAATGCTCTGATCTTGTATGCGCCGAATGGTGCAATTACAATAAGGGTGGTTTTGTTCCCATTGTTCTTATGTGCATGTGGTGCAGATGCAATAAAGATATTTGGCTTTCCATGTTAGTGCTGTGTGCATGTTTAAATTGTGTTATTGACGTTTTGACAAATTGGATAGGGATGGTTTGACATGATTGATTTGCATGCTCATGTAGTAGGTGGGTGAATGAAGTCTTATCTATGTGGTTAGAGAGTAAAGGTGAATGTCATGTTTGGATGATTGATTCGCTAGGTTAATTAGTTATTTGTTAACTAGAGACTAGTTGTGATATTGCTATAAGGATTTAACTGTGTAGTTTTTGAGTCAAACTCATTGACCCATAATTCATGAGTAGTGGTTCAACATGAACCCATCTCTCATGAGAATGAATGGAACACTTAGCACTCATTGGATCTAGGTTAATGAATGGTTCAAAAGGCACAACACTTGGTGAAGGTTTTGCAAATGAGGATGCAAGTAGAGTGGGTTTAACCATGGAGGAAACTCTGTAGTTAAGCGCGCTCGAGCTGGAGTAGTACTGGGATGGGTGACCTCCCGGGAAGTCCCGGTGCTTCACCTCTGTGTGCATCACCTAGATCCAATGAGTGCTAAGTGTTCCATTCATTCTCATGAGAGATGGGTTCATGTTGAACCACTACTCATGAATTATGGGTCAATGAGTTTGACTCAAAAACTACACAGTTAAATCCTGATAGCAATATCACAATTTGACTTGCTGTGGAAAAATATCTCCTACTTATCTAGAGACTAGTTACCGCATAAATGAGTGGGCATAAATTAAGGCATCTTCCAACAACTACTTATTGGGTAGGTGTGTCGATTGAGTATACATAGAGGTGTGAGGAAGCAAAATGTTGAATAAAGGAGTTTTGCTTTGGGAAGCAATATATATGATGCCTAAGATGCATAATAGGGGGATGTGACGATAGCTTCGTAATGATTGGAAGTCATGGAAAATATTTGGCAAAGAGATGTATATACAGGCTTGAGGCTTTTGAGTTGCATATGGATGAGTTTGATGAAGACTTGACAAGGGGTAGGTTGTTATAAGCAATCTCCAAGATGAGCGGTAAACTTTGCATCGACATCGTGAGCTATTTTCCAGAGCATATAAT
Organism: Thuja plicata; assembly: GCA_018584345.1. Lineage (NCBI taxonomy): Eukaryota > Viridiplantae > Streptophyta > Pinopsida > Cupressales > Cupressaceae > Thuja > Thuja plicata. The sequence goes on from MU225122.1 coordinate 497,731, forward strand.
TGATTGGATAAGACAGTTCGATAAGTTTTTTGAATACTAGTCCATAGACTTGAAGAGGTCAAAATTTATAGGGACCAACATAAATGGACATGCTTTATTGTGGTAGAATCATGTCAGTAAGGCTTGTTAATGGCATGAGGAGAAGATTAGAACTTCAAACAAAATGGCCACCTAGTAGAGGGCAAAGTATTTCCTTCTAGAGTAGAAGTTAAATATATTAAGGGAGTTTTAAAACTCCCTTTTGGCTTTAAGTTAGCATCTCAATGTTGTTTTTTGATTTATGGTTTTACTATTTTGTTAATGCCCAAACATATTGTAGCTGGTGAATTATGAATTTTGTCCATTGATAGACAATTCACTCACCATCGCTTGGAGGTTGTAAGGTGGGCTACTGCCTTCATTCAATGGGAAAAGGGTGCCCATGTGTAAAATTTGCAATTGTAGTTGCACAACACAAGATAGATCTAGCTGAAAATAAAAGCAAAACTTGCAGAAAATAGAAAACAATTGTGAATAATAAAAAATATATTAATCACGTTGTACATTATGCAAAGATGTATGACTTACAAAGATATATCTAATATCGAAATAAATGACATAAAATGTGGGAACAAAACTAAGAGGTAGAGAGTTAAAAATAAGAAATCTCTTTAGTTAGCTTAAGTGCATACAACACAATTCATTTGTATGTTACAAAGGTAACTAAATGTTAAAGTTGCACTAACACTATGAAGGTAATGACAATGGCTTTTGTTTCTTTTTGTTTACAATGAATGAATGTTTGGTGTTTTCTCTTCAATATTTTTTTGCTAAAATTGAATGAGTGACATTGTACTTTAGAACATAAGAGGATTGTAGACTCTGAAAACATTTGCTAGAATTTCTATTTGGTGAACTTCTGCTATGCCTTCATCTCCCTTTTAGTTGATTTCTTTGAATTGATTGTTGGGTTGTTAGTACGTGTTCAATCTTTTGCAACTATTTGTAATTGAGTTTTGAATTCCATAAAATCCTTTGTACATGATTTTGAGGCCCCTTCAAAACTTGGTTCACCCTTAATCAATAATAATAATAAATATTTTCTTAATAATACAAATAGATAATAACCATTGAATTTGCATATTCACACAACTATAGACTTTTTAAATAGTGCAAGGGTTAGTATTCTACAAATGAAGAATTGAATGTGTAAACATTAATCTATCATTTTTTATTATAATTAGTAGCCTAATAAGGGGGTTGGCCCTTACACAACCATAGCCTGCCTGAAGGCGTCAAAGATAACAACACTAAAACAAGGGTGTTAGCTTTTACAGGCCATCAACGACTTACTAATAGCACACAAATAGATCAAGTGTTGTCAAAGACAAAATGCAAAATAAATAGTACACTAGCACAAAGGCTAGTAGCCCTCTTTGAGAGGGGGGACTACTCACTCACCACTTGTGGGGAAGAGTGCGAGTTTGAAGAACTATTTTTTTCTGTGTCGTCAAACAATTGTCCAGGCAATGCTATCCTTAGGATCCACGCCACAAGGGGGAGCAACTAATGAAGCTCTATTTGGGCATTTATCAGCACAAAGACTAGCAACTAATGAAGAGAGAAAAAAATATTTTTTTTATAAATATTTAAATTAAAAAATTAATAGAGATAATAGTTTTTTTTGTTCAAAATTACACTATGATATGATTGGTTAAGTTAATAGAAAATTGGGATGCAATGGACACATAAATATTCTTGTCACTTGGAGAACTACTAATGATGTTTGATAAAAAAGAAGTAATTCTTCATTGCATTTTGGTTCAACAAAATGATTTTAATCTTGAAGGGTCACTTCCTCCACTAAGTGCATTGTTAATAGTAACTAATTAATTTTGTGGAACACAATGCATTCAATTTTAAACAATGTATATAATGTAGAGGAAAAAAAAATTCTAACTATATATGCACATTTAAGTTTAATATTCTAACTAATATAGTAATTAACTTAGATAAAAGAGGTAAATTTAGACAGGTACTCAATAAATGTTAAATTTATATATGTTCTTAGCTCTATGTAATGAGAAATGACATGTAATCTTCGGTTCTACATAAGACTTTTATTTGATTTGCAATAATAGACTAGAGGTCTAGATCACATGGACAACCTTGATCTAGTGATTTATGGCTTTAAAATTTGTGTCTTTGTCCTTTAGGAATTAGTTCGTGTGTGTATATTTAGATAGGGCAATGCTTAAACCCACTAGTATAACTTGCCCTAAGTGGGGGAGTGATGTCTTAATGGCATGAAGTTGGTTTGGGTGCATGATTAAACTTTAATTTGATATATTTGTATGAGAATGTGTAGGACCTTAGAGAGCAATTATAATCATACACATGAAAATAATGATATAATATACTCCCTTCAAAATGATACATATAAAGTGTTACAATGGATTTTAGAAGATGAGAAAAATAAAATCGAAGATGATGTGATGATATAATCTCAAGAAATATGGCATTAGCTAACATATATTATTATGTAAAATCATCATATAAGATATCAAGATATGATCATGAATAAACAAGTAGTGAGAGGCATATAACCTCCTCACAACTATGGCGGAGACTTCGGGCAGGAGGAAGGAGAATTCGAGCGGGAAAGCTTTTCCGAATAGACAGCTTGGAAATGGCGGTCTTGTTGCCGCTGGTGCAGTCACGAAACTGTGTCCTCCTCAGGTGGACAACTTTGCTGGAGGGCAACCTATGCAGAATGGGTCAGGGGCTGAACTTGATCAGAACGGTCAGAAGTCAATAAAGGTGGTTGATTTCGAGAGCAACATTGGAGATGCCCCCCTTGAATTCGGTGGGCCTTGTCAGGACGAAGAATTTCTCAACGAGGGCCCTATCCTTTCTAACGAGCAAAAACATGATACCAAAGGTAAGTGGTCTGCTCTTTTTGGTATTAAACCCTCAGTGAAATCTTCCTTCCCTGCGATTAATGTGGTCTCTAACCCTACAAAAGGAGAGTTCTCAATTTTTATCCCGGATCCCCTGATCGATTTCTCGATCTCTTCTATGGAGATGACCCTGATTGGCATGTTTGCTGGGGTAGACCTAATATTGAAGTTGTCAGGCAGTTTGTGAAGAGAAAATGGTTCCTTAAAGGTCAAATTGACATTCCTGTCATGGCCAAAGGTTTCTTTTCCTTTGAATTATCAAGTATGGAAGACCTTTCTAACATCCTTTGCGGTGGCCCCTGGATGGTTAATCGTTACTCTCTTGCTCTGTGAAAATGGTCTCCTAACCCGGTCCTTAATGACTCGGTGTTTTTTTGTTTTGGCCCGTTCTGGGTCAGATTCCCTGGTCTCCCTCTGGAATACTAGCACGAAGATGTCCTGGGAGGGTTGGCCATCTCCTTTGGAGACCTTCTCTCTATTGATCCTATGACAACTGCGAGAACTAAGAGGGTTTGTGTGAATATTCTTCAGTCGGTTGACCTGTAGAATAGCATTATCATCAACTCCAAGCTTGGTGCGTGGACACAAGAAGTAGAATTTGAGTCCCTTCCCTTTGTTTGTTTCGCCTGTAAAAATTCAGGCCACTGGGCAAAGGATTGTCCTCTCAAATCTTAGAAAGCTAAGCCTGCCCCCCAAAAGGAGCCTAAGAAGATTTGGAGGGAAAAACCTTCGGTGAACACTAATGCTATCAGCTCGACACACCTTGTTGTGTTCTCAGGGACTCCTATAGACCTAAGCTTGAATGGCCCCCCTCAAGGCTTAAATATCCTAGGAAGCAGCACCAAGCAAACTAAGGAATTGTCTTCGGAACTTGATGGTCCCCTTGAAGGAGAAATTCGAACAGTCTCCGTCGATAAGAAAGATCTTTGTATTGGGATAACCCAGAATCCCTCAGAGGAAACTGATAAAGAGAATAAAATCCAGGAAAGTACCTTAAGTCCAGAAACTCCAAGAACTAAGACAAGCTGGGCAGACTCGCTTGAAGAATCTAATCCTTTCTCAGAATGTTCAGAAGTCCTCTGGACGGAGGTGACTCGTAATAAAAAGAAACATTTTGAACCTATTCCGGGGATGCCTCTAAGAGGAGTTATAACGAGAGCTATGAGAGTTGATGTGGCAACTCCCAAATCTAATTGTGGGAGAAGACCTGATAGAATCATGAGAGAACAAGAGAGCAGACAAAGTATTGCGGATGGGCGACTGTGTACCATCCAGGAATTCTCCCAAGGTAAGAAATGAAGATCATCTCTTGGAACATGAGGGGATTAAATAGCCCCCACAAACAGGACCTTTTGAGAAATTTTGTCAGGGATCAGAAGCCAGATATCATTCTTATCCAGGAAACTAAAATGACTAGAGATAAAGTTGAAAAGATTAAATTATTTAAGAACTGTGGTGTTGTGGGCTATAGTTCTGAAGGGGCCTCTGGGGGCTGCCTCCTTCTGGAACCTTAATACTATACATGGTGATATTATTAAATATGAAGGTAACATCTCTACTATCAGATTTAACCATATTAGGGATGGCTTCACCTGGGTTCTTTCTAATATCTGTGCGACCAACTCTAAAAGTGGCAGAGACAAGTGTTGGCGCAATATGGAAACCGAGAGAAGTAATTTCAAGAATGACTGTTGGATGGTGGTGGGAGACTTTAATACCCCCCTTAGCGACTCTGAAAAATTTGGAGGAATCTCTTCCCAGATTGACAGTGATGTGGCTCTAATGGATTTTATAAATAATCAATCCCTTTTGGATCTTGACCTCAGAGGTGGGACTTATACCTGGACGAATCGAAGAACTGGGGATGACTTGATTCAAGTGCGCCTAGATCGGGCCCTAATATCTATGGATTGGATCCTCTCTTATGCCTGCTCACTGTCTACTCTTCACCGCGTTGGGTCTGATCATTCTCCTATTGCCATTCAGGCCAATCCTCTAATAGGTAAGAGAAATTCCCCCTTCATATTCGATAAAATGTGGATGCAACATCCAGACCTTGAAAGGAATATTGTTGATTGGTGGAATATCCAAGTGGAAGGTACAACTATGTATAGAGTGATCCAAAAATTTAAGAGGATAAAAAACAAAGTTAAAGTTTGGAATAAAGAGGTGTTTGGGGACATATTCAAAGCTAAAGTCTCTATTCAAGCTGACCTTCAGGAACTTCAAGATACTATTCAATTGGAGGGCTTGATTGAGGAGAACAAATAGAAGGAAAACAGAATTCACGCTGACTATCATAATATCATCTCTAAAGAAGAAGTTTTCTGGAGACAAAGATCCAGAGCTCTCTGGCTTCGTGCGGGGGATAAGAACACTCGCTTCTTCCATATGACAACCCAAAAACATAAGGCAGCCAAAAGGATTGAATATCTCAATTGCCCCTAGGGTAAGTTGAGCAAGGAGGAGGACATCAAAAAAGAAATATCGGTTTATTTTTCTTCTCTTCCCAGGGCTGATCTCGCCCTCTCCTTTGATAACCAAAATCTGATGCTTGATTCTATTCTGCGTATCCTTGATAGAGAAGATATAGATTTACTGTGTAAAATTCCTTCTAGCAGAGAAATTAAAGTTGCTACTTTTTCCTTTGAAGGAGAAAAGTCTCCTGGTCCTGATGGCTTCCCTCCCTTTTTCTTCTAATCTTTTTGGCACATTGTAGAGAAAAATATTTCTAATGTTGTCAAAGAATTCTTTGGAGCTGGTTCCTTCCTAATGGAAGTGAATTCTACTTTTTCGTTCTTATTCCTAAGAAACCTGGTGCAGATTCTTTTGATAGTTTTAGACCGATTAGCTTGTGTAACACTTTCTATAAGATCATTTCTAAAGTCCTCACGGTGCAAATTCTGGCATTCCTCCCAGCGCTCATTTCCCCCCAGCAGAACGACTTCATCCCAGGATGACAGATCTTAGACTCTATCATCTCTGTGCATGAGAATATCCACTCGCTGGAGGTCTCGAAGAAGCAAGGGTTCCTTATGAAAGTTGACCTTTCTAAGGCCTATGACAGAGTGGATTGGGCTTTCCTCTGTAAAGTTATTTTGGCCTTTGGTTTCTCTGTGAAAGCTGTTAACCTCATCCAACAACTTATCTCCACTCCTTCTGTTTAGGTGTTGGTTAATGGCTCTGCTACCAACCTTTGCTTCCCTTCTCGTGGCCTCCGTCAAGGGGATCCCATCTCCCCCATCCTCTTTGCTATTTTGGCTGAATGCCTTGGGACTTAGGAGATTGTTCTCCAAATGGGTCCTTGATGGTTCTATTTGGGGTCTTCTCCCCTCTTCGGCTTGTCAATCCAGCTCCCATGTACAATTTATGGATGATACCGTGCTTATGGGGTCGTCCTCGATTAAAGAAGCAAGATCCATCAAGAAAGCTTTGAACACCTATTCCTCAGCAACGGGTCAACTTATCAATTGGGAGAAAAGCTCTCTCTTCTTTGTCAATACCCCCCTCCCTAGACAACATAAAATGGCGACTATTCTTGGTTGTTCTATCTCCTCTTTCCCTTCTAGCTACTTGGGTATGCTCTTGGGTCTGAAACCCCCAGATTCATTCTGGAATTCTATTGTTGATAAGTTCAATAGAAAAATTGCTGGTTGGAAAGGGACCCTTCTCAACAATGCTGGGAAGATTATTCTTCTCAAAACTACTCTCCAAAATCTCCCAGTTTACGCTTTGAGCCTCTTCAACATTCCTTCCAAGTTTGCTGACACTATTGAGAGATTGTAGGAAAGGTTCTTGTGGTCGGGCACAGAGGAAAAAAATGGAATTCACCTTGTGGCTTGGGAGAAAGTGTGCAAACCTATTAAATATGGTGGTCTTGGCATCAGGAAAATTAAGGATATCAATCTTTCCCTCCTGGCTAAGAAAATATGGAGAATTTTTGACAAGGAAAAAGTTTTGAATAAAATTCTAAAATCCAAGTACCTCTATGCTACCCCTTCTATTGAGGCTTTCCTCTCCTCCCCCCTTAATGTGCATGGGTGTGCTATATGGAATAATATTTTGAAAGCTAAGCCTCTTGTTGCTAAAGGGGCTCGTTGGAGAGTTGGTAATGGCAGGAAAATCAATTTTTGGGAAGATCCTTGGTTTAAAGACAAATCCCTCATTTAGTATCTTGAAGTGGCTCACCTTGCTAATATCTGCTCTAGAAGAATTGGGAGTAAAGTTGCGGATTAATGGAGAGATAATAAATAGATTAATCTCAGTGACATTGATCCTCAGCTGAAAGCTGTTAATCTTGATCTGACCCCCTAGGTGATTAAAGAAGATTGTAACAACCAGCTCATCTGGTCTCCTAATCCCAATGGTAGCTTCACAGTGGCTTCAACGTACTCCCTGTCTTCTTCTTTTGAGTCGGAGCCCTATTGGGCTAAGGTTTGGTCTCCTTCCCTTATCCCAAAAATTAACTCTTACTTCTGGTTGTTTATCCAGGACAAAGTTCTTACTACTGAGAATATTGCTAAAAGAGGCTAGATGTTGCCTAATAGATGTTATCTATGCATGCAAGACGCTAAGTCTTCTTCCCACCTGCTCCTTCACTGTCTTTTTTCTAGGGAGCTCTAGAGGGTTGTGTTGTAGCACTGGAAAATCAGCTGGGTGTTCCCTAACACTATTATGGAGTTCTTAACCCAATGGAGCCCTCCCTTTTCTCATAAATTGGGGAAACTGATTTGTAGTTACACTGCCCCCAATGTTATCTGGAGGATTTGAAAAGAAAGAAACAACAAGATCTTCAGAAATAATAGTTCTATGCTTTTGTTGATTGGCTCTAAAGCTATCAGAAGTATTACTGAAAACATCAATCTGGCTTGTGAAATAAGGCCCAAACTTATGGAAGGTATTTCAGAAAAGGATGTCATTAATCACTGGAACTTCTCTTCTATTACTAAGTCTATTTCCAGTAATCATGAAGGAGCTGTTTGGAACTCTCCTCCCCTAGGCTGGCTCAAAGTAAATTTTGATGGTGCGGAAAAAGGTAACCCAGGCATTGCTGGATGTGGGAGCATTGTTAGAAATTCTCAAGGTTGTTTTATGGATGCTTCTGCTATACCTATTGGATCCCAAACTAGCCATGTTGTTGAGGCTATGGCTTCCCTCTACGCTTGCAAGCTTGCTAAAAGTCAAAACTGTTCTAAGTTGTGGCTAGAAGGTGATTTCATGAATACCATCAACTGCATAAATGGTAATCATCATCCGTCATGGAATACGAGTCACATCATAACCCAGATTAAAAGGCTCTTATCGAAATTTGTGGACACTCGTGTCACCCATGCGTTCAGAGAATCGAACATCGTGGCTCACAACCTGGCGAATGTGGGAGCTTATAGTGACGATGTCAGATGCTGGCAAGGCATTCTAGGCTTGAATAATGAAGTCCTTAGTCTCATAAAGTACGACCAAATCCACCAAAATCCTGGATCAATCACTAATTATGATGATAAGAAAGGATAATTTGTGTAATTTCCTTATGCAAGCGCCTCACACGTTCCAAGGACAATGCAGTAATAATTACAATTGTGGGAATTGGGCTGTTAATTCCTTTAAAGGGACGATTGCTATCATTTTTCTTTTGCTCTGCTTTTTATTCTATGTTTTGGCATTTCTCCTGTGCTAAATTCCAGAGTCTGGTTTTCGGTTAAAATGGGTGGTAAACTGAAATGGGAAGAGCCTACAGTTTGTAAGTGGAAGAAAGAGGTTAAAGTCTAGGAAAAGCTCAAGGAGGGTGGGGTCACTATTTACATGGAGAGATTACATGGATACGATAAAGACATCTCCAAAGAGTTTGTTGATAGTTGGGATAATGGTAATGTTACCCTTTGCGGTAAGCCTTTCTGTGTTACTGAGAAGCTAATTTCTGAGATTACGGGCTTAGATATGTCTGGTTTGAAATACTACAAAGGTAGGGTTATGGTCCAGAACGCGGCTAGAATGTACCCTAAGACTCTTGGGGAAAGAGCCCTTCTAGTGAAACAGTCTGGGGAATTTGTTCTTCGTAGTCATATGAAGCTTCTCTAGGATAAACTTGTCAAAGCCCTTATGTAGTATTTTACACTTGAGGGTCATTTTACTAGGGTTTATAATTTCCATTTTATGCTTGTGAATCATTTTCTCTATAAGAGGGAAATTTATTTCCCCTATCTCCTTCTCCAGTCTCTTGGCACGAACATTATGGAGAAAAGGAAAAGTTTTGAGAAGCCCATTCTTCATGATGGGCTTATTCTTCTCATCTACGAGTACACTATGTAACACTCCGCCAAGGAGCCCTTGGCTCCAGGACATTATATTCAATAAAAACATGCAAATTTGTTTTTTTTAATAATAATGCATTGCCCTAAATTAATCAACACATTAAAATATCATTTGATTTATATCATAGAAGCGAGAGGATAAAGAGATTATACTATTTGTCATGCTCAATTAACAAATAATTATCATTGCATACCTGAATACTGTGACTTTAATTTTGCATTATGACCACCATGTCCAACACGTGTAACTACACACATGTCTAAACAACTAGGTGTAAACATTAGATACATGATCATAAATAAATGCTTTATTGATATCTTAGCTATGTGAGGCATTATTAAAAAGAAGGAAAATAACTACATTAAATACTTAAAGACAAACCCTAAAGGACTGGACCCAAGTCTCGGGGGCTCATCTCTGATGGCCTTGCTGACATTCATGCTCAGAGACTTCGTAGTTCTCCGGACTCTAATTCTATACCATTTATTCATAAAATCAAGAAAGCGGGTACACAACCCTTTCTAGGGTCCTATCCCCTAGACAGTTTTTCCATCGGCTGCCACCCACTTAGGTGGAACATGGATGAAATCCTAGACTTAATTAGTAACTTGATACTAATTCCATAACTTAAGGTAGAGTTTAAATCATCCTATTATAGAGATTTGTTCATGCATAGATCTCCTCACAAGGGTTTCTCAAGGACAATTTTTAGAATATCATAACCAGGTGTGAGCAGATTTCTCTGCAACAAAACTCACTTATTTCATCTGAAAGATAATTCATTACAATATCTAAAATATAAAGAAATAGTGCTTAGTAAAATTAAATTATTAAATTACACAAGTTAACAATAAGGTACCACGAAGGCATATTAATATCAATTTAATATAATCTACAAATTTACAAAACTAGATTAAAAGATAAATCAGTATTGTTAAAATATTCACATTCTAATCCCATAATATTTTATTTCATACCTTAACTTGTCTCCTACAAAGCATAAACAAATAAAAATAGCATCATAGAAAAATTTAAATGGATGCGGATATGTAAAAGACCGGTAGAGTGCATTAACCCAGACAAAAAAAAGAATTAGGAATAAAATGACTGATCTAGAACATAAAAAACATCAAAGAATCAATGTCTAATAAATTTGTAAATCTCATTGAACAATGTAGCCATTGAATAGAGTGATAGGAACGTTAATGGATGAGGAAGAAATATGTGGGAATATTTATCAACCATGGAACACAATTTAAAGCAGTTTCCCATAACATACAATTAAACTAATGTCACATAACTGGTTAAGGGTACTCACATCTTTTCTTTGTTAGAGATGTTTGGATGGTTCATTGTTGAATGTATGTTGAAATCTATTATGTATGTGCTGGTACATCCCTTTTCTTGATCCTGAATATGCTCATCCATGAAAGCTCCTTCTCTACAAACTATAAATTAGACTTCTAGACTCATGCCAATCTCCTTCATGTGAATTTAATTCTCTATTTTTATCCCCCTTTACAAATTACATCATTCTCAATATATGCAAAGCTGTTTGGAAATTAGTTATCCCTCCTTTCTCCACCAACCGTTCCCCTCTCCAACCAAAGAGTCACCACGCTTCAAATAGATATCTTTAATTACGAGATAATTAGAAAATAATAGAGATGGTCTTTCATATAATAGTTTCTTTGTTTTTATTTTACAAACCATATTGTTGCTACATTGATGGTTAATTTAATATTTATACATGTATCTTTAAAGTATATCAATAAATATAAATAAGTAAAAATATTTACTTTATAATTAATATATTTATAATATTTGATAACTTTCTTAATTTAAATATAGAATTTTAATATAGAATAAAATAATAATTTAATGACTTACTATTACAAGTTGTCTTGTATATTTTTATTTATTTATTAATGAATTATTAATTTTGTCAAATAAATAAATAAATCAAAATAAAATAGCAATGACACATAAAATTAAACAATATATTTAACTATCATAAACTCTGCATAGACGTGCATTATAACAATAAGAAAATAAAGAGGGGTTACTTACTTGCATCTCTCCCTATCAAAATACTTACCAATGACGCTCCTCAACGACTTAGAGTTAGAGAGGCACTACACGCTAAATTTAAGCTCCAGGATTGTACTCCAGTCTCTGGTAAAATTAAGGAGAAGAAAGGAAAAACACCCATAACGAATGACAATAACACTCCTAGAAATAAAAAGAAGGGCAACTCCACTGAAGACTTGACTAAAGCGGCCAAAATCCTAACGAAGGAGACTGGTATGGACACTGATAATGATACTGATGTTAAGGTGGAAGCCAATAAGATTGACATGGGTGAAGCGACTAAATTCCTCTCCGAGGAGGTTGACATGGAAACTGAAGACGACACAAAATGTCCAGGATGAGGATAATTTTAGTGAGTCCTCTCCGAATACGGGAAGCAACAAAGCTAGCAATGCCAATTATGAAGATATGGATACTGAAGGCCCTGAGGACAACTATGTCACTGAGGAAACTAGCAACAAAGTGACTAGTGAAGTGAGGGATATCTCCCCTGAGAAGGTTGAAAAAGAGATCCCAATTCCTAAGGCTCACACTAAGATTCCTATCCCCCCCCACTGTTCTGGTGAACTATGAAAATACATCGTCTAAGGAGGGCACGAATTCTAGGGCTATCTCTGCGAAGTCCAAAGAGAATAAGGAAGAGAGCAACGATAAGAGGCTCAAAGGCAAGGTGAATTCTGGGGGTATCCAGGAGAATGCGACTGAGAGGAGCCAAGAGAACATTAGGTTTATGCAAGTGGTCAAAGAGCGTGCTGAGATGGATATGCATATGAGCTCTTGGATGTTTGAAGAAATCAAAGACATCAGTATAAAATATTCTGAGCTCGAGGACAGAGTGAACAAAATTGCTATGCTGCTCGCCAAGCCCACACATACTGGTAGGAATGAAGCTGAGACCTAGGCTGAAGATGATGATAAAAGGCTAATGGAGAAGCTTGAACTAAGGATAAATGCAGTGGTCAATTTCCTCTTGCAGACTACCTCCAGCCGTATCCAGAGCATCAAAGACACCCTCAACAAAATTATGAACAATAAATTTAGGGCATGAAGGTAACCAACAGTAACTTGAGGGCTCTGCTCTCTGTGCTGGACGAGAACCCTACTCCTATTGCCATGGATGATGATGTTGCTAAAGACCCCAGCTCTACTGGCCCAGGTTCTCGCACTAGGGTAAGTACTAAAAAGTAGAAAGCTGCTAATACCAAGGAAATCAAGGATCTCAGGGATGACATCCAGCAATATGATTTGCTGATGGTAGACACTGCGGAGATTATGGAAAAAGTGGCTTAGCTGTGTTGTTTCTCAGTTTCGTGTGTTTTTTGTTGTTCTTCTATTTTTTGTTGGTTGGTTGTGCTGGGGGATTTCTAATGTCTCCTTATTTTTCCCCAGCTGTTACTTTTTGCTGTGCTGTTAATTTGCCTATATTTTCCCCTATTGTAAAGGGTTACGGTTCCCTTCAAAAACTGTTTTACCCTCAATCGAAAACAAGTAGTGAGAGGCATCAAGGTGACCAAAATGTTTCTCCCAAGTGTGAGAACAAAGAACATATAATGGTAGTGTGTGAGCTAGATGTGAAAATGTAAGCATATCTAATTTATAATGCAAGCATGTAAGTTAAGGATGATGCATAAGATAATTTTATGTGAAATTTGCACCCCAAAAAATAGAAGGAAAAGTAAAAGTAAACTAACGTAAAGTAGCAAAAAAGAACTAATCAAGGGGGAATTGTTTGAAGGTAGATATTACCATAAAGTTGAGAAGCGAAAACCAAGAGCAAGCACACACCAAGATACAAGGAGACACGAGATTTATAGGGGGGAGGGGGGACATAGAAAAGAAACCCCATGATTATGTAAATGACATAAAAATCCTGAAGAAAATACAATGAGAGAAAGAGAGTGAACTTAGCATAGAAATGCTTTATAGATAAATGGCAATCCTTCAACAATAAAAGCTCAAGAATGATTAGTAGAAACTTGCTTTGATACCGTGAAAGGAAATAACGTAAAATATCATAAAAGAACTAATCAAGGAGAAATTGTTTGAAGGTAGATGCTACCGTAAAATTGAGAAGGGAAAACCAAGACCAAACACACCAAGATCCAAGAAGGAGACACAAGAATCGTAAGGGGGGAAATACAAAAAAAATAAAATCTATGATTATGTAGATGTCATACAACCTAAAGAAAATACAATGAAAGAAAAATATAGTGAACTTTGCATAGAAATGCTTCCATATAAGAAATGAGAGAGGCACCTCAAATATATATAGGTGAGAGAGAGGATGTCATCTAACATCCTATGTGTGCGCAATGTGTCGAGGAAACCTAATATTCCAAAGATATGGAATAAAGAAAATGAGTTGAAAGAACTCAAAAGAAGACAAGATTTGAAGGGATTTGTTAGGAATGTTCTTACAAGAGACAAAAGTGGAAATTAACTCTGCCAAGTAAAGATTAGTTCCTAACAAAAATAATATAAAGAAGATGCTCCCAAGTTGGGGAGGGATGACTAGAATCACACATAAAAGTAAGAAATGAAAGACACTTAAGCATAAAATGACACAACACATGGCATAATCAAAGGCCAAAAGTGAAAATTGTGAAAATAACAGATGAATGTACCCCACCAAAACATAATAAAAATAATATGAAAGAAGATGCCCTCAAAGTTGGGGAGGGAATGTATAGAATAAAAAATAAAAGTAATGAAAGATGCTTAAGTAGAAAAAGGCATAACACACATGTCATAATTCAAAGGCCAAAAGTAAAAAAATTAAAATAAATATACAAGGTTAAATGAGAATAAAAGCACAAGAAGCAAGGACATAGCCAAACAATCTCAGACCTAAACTAATAAAGAGGCATATAAAAAGAAGAGAGATTCGATATGAAAGGTAAATAATATAAAAGGAGGACAAAGAGATTGTATACAATGCATCGAACAAACTAGGTCCTCAATATGTAGCTTTTGTTTCTCTCTTTCATACTCATAGAATAAATCACTTAATATCTTAGATTATGAAAAGATACATTTTCATTTCCATTTATGTTAGGAGAAGGACCAAATGATTTTCCATCTAATGGTGAATTAAGATTCACTCAAGGAAGAGTATCTATCATACATATGAATGGTGTACACTTGCGTCGTTTCTTCACTTGACGGGATTGAGTGTCTAGCAATTTTCCTTTCTAAATAGAGGCTTCAAAGAAAGTCAATTTGATAGTGAACTTTGCCTGATATCTATATATAACTACGTGGAGAGACATCTATATAGTCGTAGCACAAGCTAGGATACCAACACGGGCATATTCCAAGAATATGCCATGTACATAAAAAAAGAAATGTAGGGAGCTACAAAATATATTCTACTGTTGGTCATTACAAAGTGATTATGAATGCTCATAAATGAAATTGGAGAGGAAGAGCCATGTATTCTCACTTATAAAATAGGAATATCACCAAGCATTTTTGTATTTCTTTTTGGATTTTGTCATCGTAGAAGAATTGTAATTATTAGGCACACAAAGGTGTCTCTATTTTAATCTTGCTTGGGCTTCTCTCTACAGTCGTGAGGTACTCACAATGTCTCCATCATTTGATTAGTAGGTGTCGTGTCACAAAGTCTATATGATAATGATATACCTGCATTTCTATATGATTGGTTTAGGCCCATTCCTTTTGACTTTTTCTCCATGTAGTTTAGTGTTTAAGAAGCATCCCTTGTCCTGGTATGTGAGGTAAATAACATGAAATATAATCATAAGAAACAAGCATAAATGATTGGGGGGAAATGATAACATGTATGTGAAGAAAAAAAAAAAAAAATTAAAACTTAAGAAGCAAGCATAGATTGAAGGAAAACACATAAAAATAAAAACTAAGAAAACATATTGCGCAATTTTTAACTTACCCACCATATCAGAGTATTTTATAAATTATATTTCATCACATAATAAAATTCTTTCAAATTTAATTATGTGATATTTTTTTATATTAATGTTTCAAAACCCTAACCCTAAAATAAATTTAATTGTAACCCTAACCCTAATTTTAATTAAATATTAAACCAAATTAATCTTTAACTCTCACCAAAAAATAAAATCTACCATAAACCTAATATTAAACCAAACTAGACCATAATTGCCAACCTAACTAAACAATAAATCAAATTTAACCTTGACACTGATCCTAATCAAATCATATTGAACCCTAACACAAAACCACTTTGAACCTTAACCTTTCTAATTAATATGTCCCCATTACATATGTATCCTAACTATAATTTAATCCTAACTATAATCAAAGTCTTAACCTTAACTCTATTATTCACCCTAACCAAACCCTAATATGAACCCTAACAAAAGCCTAATATGAACCCAAATGAAAGTGTAATCAAAACCCTAACCATAGTCCTAACCTTAATCATAATTTAACCCTAACAATAATTCTAACCCTCACCTTAATAATACCCCTAACCCTAACTCTAATTCTAGCCATGATATAAACCCTAACCCTAATCATAATCCCAATCTTAAATTTAAACCTAATCCTAATCCTAACCTGAACCTTATCTATAACCATGATGTAAAACCTAACCCTAATCATAAATATAACCTTAAACCATATCCCTAAATATAATCATAAATGCTAAACCTTAATCCTAACCTCAATCATAAATGCCAAACCCTAATACTAACCTTAATGTAAAACCACACGCTATCCATGTAATCCTAACCATAATTGCTAGATCCTAATCCTACACATTAACCATAACTTTAATCCTAATCCTAAACTAGATCATAACCAAAACTCAAATACTAACCCTAACCCTAATAATGAAATAAACCTAAAATCTTATCCTAATCCAAACCCTAACCGAAACCCAGGCCATAAAGCATATTGCAAGTATGACATAATCCTAATCCTAAAACCTAAAGCTTGATATTAACGCTAAAAATAATACTAACCATGAAGTGAATGCTAACTGTAACTATAACATAAAACCTAACCATCATCATGATGTAAACCTTAACCCTAACCATAGTTCTAATCATTACCCTAAAAATTAATCCTATCCATAATCCTAAGCCTAACTCTATCTCTAACACTAACCATGATGTCATTCAAACCCTAACAATAATCCAAATAAAAAATCTAAACTCTAATCATAACCATAACCCTAAATCCTAACCATAACTAGAACCATAATCGTAACCATGATTTAAACCCTTACCCAAACCACAATTATAAAATTCACCCTAATCATTACCCTAAGGCTAATCAAAACCCTAACTATAATACTAACCATGATTTAAACCATGACCCTAATCATAATCCTACCACTAAACATAAAAACATACTTCTAACCCTAACCCAAATATGAAGCCCTAACCATAACTATAAACCTAATCCTAAAAGAGATAATAACCCAAACTCTAAAAGACCCTTAACAATGGTGTAAACCTAAAACCTTATCCTAACCCTAACCCTAATAAAAAACCCTAACCTTGACCATAATACTAACTATGATGTAAATTATTATCCTAACCATATTCCTAAATGTGTGCCATAAAAAGGATGCGTTTAATTACAATAGACATGTCACAAATATGTGAGGCACTCAATTTTCTCTCAAACCCATATGCTAATTCTAACCATAATCCTAATCCTAACGATAATATTCATCATAAGCATAACCATTAACCCTAACCTTAACTCTAACCACTAACCCCAATCCTAACCCTAAATGTAACACTAACTATTATATTAATAGCAACCCTAATAAGCATTAACTAAAACTCAAATTCAAAACATACTCCTGACCTGTAATGGAACTCTTAAACCTACATTCTATCGCTAACTATATCCATTTTTTTAACTCTCAAACTCACCCTATAATTAACTATAATGCTAACACTATGTATGATTTAACCATTACTATAAATTGTACATCCTAACACTTCCCACAACCTTAAACTAACCCTAGTTGTAACCCTACATGTTACACTATCCTGTCAGGAAGAGTCTAATATGAATCTGAACCGTAACCCTACATGTACCTCTACCTATGATACTAATCCTTGTTAGAGTAATAGTCTCTTGGGTTATTAATTAAATCATTATGATCTAATTACTAACTCACTTATTCACTCTAGTTGCTTAAGCTAACCTTAAGTTTTCTCTTTTAGGGTTTTGTGATTCCTTTTATAAGGATTCACCTCTTTGTTTTTCAAAAAAAAGATTTTTTCACATCTCATTGTATCTTCTTGAAACATATTGTTAATATATTGTTTTCTTGTGCATATGATGTCTCCTCTGGCTTTTTGGCCTCCATAGTTTTTCCTATCTTCTGTACTTTGATTCTTCCATGTGACAGGTTTGTATGCAGGTGTTCTTGGGAGAATAGGGTTTTTACCTATTCTAACATGGTATCAGAGCCATCTTGTTGCTCGTTGTTCATGTTTTGTCGAAGTGTTTTAGATGTTGGGGGTTTTTCTGGTCTTTCAAAAGTTTTTATGTGGATTTAGGGGGGACCTTTGTTTCTGGTCATTTTGGGCTCAAATGGACATCTCCGTTGTGCTTAGAGTGCCCAAAAACCCCATAATCCATATAAAATTTATCCATTTTGGATATCTTGCCTCCGAGGCAAAACAAATTTGGTTTCCTGTGCCGTACAGGTATGGAAACCGAGAAAAAAACAAAAAAATAATAATATTTTTTCATGTTTTTTGGCATTTAAATTAACGCTGCCAATGCATTTCATATGGTGCCGTCGCTGCGCCACCGACGCTCCACTGCCACCGGTCGACGCCCGGCCCCCGCCACCAGCGGCGGCACCTCCTTCGGTGCCCACAGCCCCGCTCCGCTGCCCTCCATGGCCTCTGCCGCCCTGCGCCCAACCGCTGCCGGCCTCGCCGGTCTGCTCCGTCGGCCTGCTCTGCTGCTCCGCCAGCCATCGGCCCCACCGGCCCCCCGCTTTGCCCAGCGTGTGTTTAAGCCCCGCGGGCTTATTTCTGAGAGTGGTCGGTCCTATTGGCGACTAGGGTCTCCGCCCCAGCCCCCTGCGCATGCCATGCGCCCAGGGGCTAGAGATTTTTCTGCCCCAGGGGCTTAAAACCTATTTTTGGGGCCTTTTTAACCCTCCCGCACTGTTTTCGCTCTATCAAGAGCATACTGGGGTATTTTTTTGACTTCCATATATCGTCGAAACGCTCTTTCCGATGATGGAGGTTGGGGTTTTGGGTTCTGCCGTTTTGATAGTGTTTTTTGCTGTCAAAGTCTGATATTTAGTTTTGCCTTCCGAGAGCCATATCTTGCTCATCCAGACTTTATTTTTGGCAAACTAGATATCGTCAGAAAGCTAGTTTTGTGAGTTATTCAGTTGTAGGGGTCTTTTTTTAGATTCTTCTCTAGGTTCTTTCTCCTCTGAGTTTTTCTCTTTCACACTCTGGCAGATTACTTGGGTTCTACAGGTCCTGGGATCTCTTCTTTTGATCTTCTGGCTCACTCTTCTTTCTGACTTTTGAGCATTGTATGCTTCTCTTCTGTAGCATTTTCTTTTCTGTAAATGCACTGAGATAAAGTGCCTGCTTTTGCATATCTGAGATTTTGAGCACCTTGTGTTTGTTTGTACTTGCACTCAGTTATAAAGTGCCATGGGGGGTTATGATGTTTTTCCATTTTGTGCTCATCCACCTTTGTCAAGTGAGCATACCTTCCACGACATTAGCCCATGCTGTGTGTTGGTGACACCACCCTTTATCCTGTGCTTGTACTTCTGTTGCACTATTGGCATTCCTGATTCTTCTTTCTGCAGATGTTTTTGGCATTGCATTTTAGTGTTCCTGTCACCCCTCTCCTTGTTCAGCATTATGGGGGGGTTCTCCTGTTGGTTCTATTGCTTCTCGGGGTTGATTGATCAGCTCTTCAGATTTTGTCTTCTCTACCTGGTCATGCACTTTTTCAGTGGGGGTTCCAACAGTTACTTTTGACAGTGTTTACAGCTTCATGCTTCAAAGATGCTTCTTGCTCTTTCTTGTTTCTTTCTTTGGGACTTTCCCTAGATTGGAGGCTTAGTTTTCTTCATCTAGTTTATTTCTTGAACTTGGGTACCTGATCAGGCCTTGTTGTCAGGACCCTTCTTTCCTGCTTTCTGTAGTAGTCTCCTAGGTTTTTGCTTCTCCCTAAGCTTATCTTAAGGGGGGGTGTTAGAGTAATAGTCTCTTGAGTTATTAATTAAATCATTATGATCTAAATACTAACTCACCTATTCACTCTAGTTTCTTAAGCTAACCTTAGGTTTTCCCTTTTAGGGTTTCGTGATTCCTTTTATAAGGATTCACCTCTTTGTTTCTAAAAAAAAGGAGTTTTTCACATCTCATTGTATCTTCTTGAAACATATTGTTAATATATTATTTTCTTGTGCATATGATGTCTCCTCTGGCTTTTTGGCCTCCATAGTTTTCCTGTCTTCTGTACTTTGTTTCTTCCATGTGACAGGTTTGCATGCAGGTGTTCTTGGGAGAATAGGCCTTTTACCTATTCTAACAATCCTAAGTCTAAAACCTACATCATATCCCAAACCACACCATAAACCTTAACATAACTGTAGACGTCCAAAAATATTAATATTATTATTAATATTATTTTCCCTCTTATTCCTCTAACTATTTAATTTAATCAATTAAATAGCTTTCATTTGCTAGTATTTATCAATAGTTTAAATACTATTCTAATGTATTTTATTTAAATACATTTGCCTCCACAAAATCCCCTTTTAATAAATTTATATTTATTAAATCCTTCATTTTCTTAACTCTTCTAAACCATGATTTATTCAAATTCAATTTGATTATAATCTAAACCCTAGCTAGGAACCTATTAATCCTAGCCTAAAGCCTACCCTATTCCTACCCTAGTCCCACCACCTCATTTCCTAAGTATGCTTCCACACCTAATTGTCCTTTAACCATGCTTAATGGGTGATTCCTAACCTTTTTAAGGATAATGGAATGCTCACCCACATGGGGAAATTCTCTCCAAAATGGGCACCCATTCCTCTTTAATTCCCTCTTACAACTTTGTCTC
>MU225122.1:518209-536167 GCA_018584345.1 Thuja plicata
TTCCTCTTTAATTCCCTCTTACAACTTTGTCTCCTCTTTTGAAATATTGAGCTACTCAATATTAATGCCAATTTTGACTCAAAATTGGCCATCTTTTCAAATCCATGTGTCTCCTATGTGGCTCTTACGTGGATGCCACATAGGTGCCACTTCATCCAAGCCTCTTCCTCTCTCCAAAAACTATATAAATAGAGGCCTTCTTCTCTCATATTTTCATCTCTCAATTTTGCATTGTTATCATGCTAGTATTACTTTAGAATTTCATAGTCATTTTCATGCTTATGTTCCTAGTTTCTAGTTTTCATATTTTCCATGCTTAATTCACTTAGAAATCACATGCTAGGTTCTAAATTGGTGAATGAATCTTAGTTTCTACATAACATATGCATATCATCTTTATCATTATCTTAGAATATCATCTTCTTGAAGAAGATTTTGAGACTAGTTCCTCATACTAGCTCTTGAATATTTCTTCTTGTTTTGATAATCTTGTATTGCATTGGGATCTATATCATCTTGTGTGTTTGAGAGAGCACACCTACATACAATCTAAAGAGAAAATCAAAATGAGTAGTAATAGGGTGCATTGTTTACTTATTTTTAAGTTCTATGTGATGTTATGTTGAATTCTATGTTGCTTGCTTGCTCCTTCATGATTCTTAATTGATTATATGTGCTAACCCACTAACGTTTGCATATTTGAGCTTGCTCCCAATAGATTGAGGGATTCCTTGTACACATTCTGGCATGCCCAGTGGGACCCACGTCCCTAAAACTCTAACTTCTTGTTTTAAATTCTATTCAAATTTTGCCCAGAATGTGAATCAGCGTCTGCATTTCACGCAGAGGCGTCTATGCAAACGTCGGTTCTCACTGAACTGTCGTTTGATGTCTGCGCTGAACCAGCGTCTCCGCTCTGTACTGGCGTTTCTGCCTGACATAGCTAGTTTTTGGCTAGTTTCCCTCTGGTTTTTGGCATTTTATCATTCTATTTTTAGCAGAGATTCATTTTACAAGCAGAAATAATGCCAATTTTTCATTAAGGAAAACAAATCTTGATAATAGTTTAAAGAACACTAGCTTTTAGTTTTGGTAATACTCTCTAAATGGCTAAATTTGATATAATTAAGGACTAAAAAAGAACAAAACTAACTTTGTTTGTTGTTTGTTTGTGTTTGCAGGTACATCGACGTCTGCATAAACGCCGGTTCATGAACCAACGTCTGTGATTCACAGACCAGCGTCTGCGCCCTGCATCAGCATCTCTGATCTGTAAACTGGCATCTGCGACTGGTATAAACATCTTTCTGGTTTTTCTGTGTTTTTAGCCTATTTTTTATTCTCTGTTATTTTTAGGCAAAAAACCAGAATTGACGTCTGCGCCCTGAACCGGCGTCTGCACTCTGTCAAAAGTTGGATTTATTTTGTACTAATGATTTTTTAAGTATTTCTTATGTTTTTAACACTTGCCAAAGGCTAAAACTTGAAACTACTAACTGATTGTTTTGCAGCATCACTTGTCAAAGACACAAACTCGAAACTACTCACATTTGTCTTGCAGGTTGCCTTGGATCTACATCAACCAAACAATCGTGTTTGCATTAGTCTTTTTTTTAGGCACCTAGACTAATTAGTTAGATTTTGTTGTCTTATCCTAAGTGAGTGTTAGGGTATTATGCTCTCTTCCTTTTTGGGAAGATCAAAAACCTAGACACACTTACTTAGTGTTATGCAATCGAATCTTTTAGAAAGAATAAAGTGCGTTTTGCGTGTTTGTGGAGAAAATGATATTGGATAGTAGATTATGCTCTTTTCTCCTTGTGGGAAAATAAAAAATCCAGACTCCTTTTTGTCGCTAATCCAGGTTACTATGGATCCTTTAGATGGGCCTGCCGGTTGAGGAAAAAATATCCTGGGAACAACCCATGTGAGAACAAGGTGTAAGACACACCACTCTAACTCATGTTAATCAAATTTACTCTTTGGGGTTAAAGCCTCGGGAGTTGCTTGGCATTTGAGCTTATACTCAGCTCTCTTCTAACTTAAGTGCGGCCTCGCGGTCTTAATCACGTTTACGTGACCACTTTTGTCAAGACGCTCTATGGGGCTATACGCCTGAATCGTGCTTGCACGGACATAGAGGATACAATCGAATGGAGAACCATACTAAACACTCTAGGCTTAGAAGCTACCTGGAACACCCCCAAAAGGTGATAATGCTTGTGCAAGGAAGATAGTAACTTCCCCAAGATCACTCGTACATTCGTGCCACCCTGAGCGTTTGGAACCAGATAATACGGTGTCATGACTGGAGCCATTGTGTGCTTGGTGATGGCCATATTCTGATTATCTCTTGTGTGTGTGCCTAAGCTTATGAGCAAGTATTTTTATGCTATGCCAATTCCTTAGGTAGATTTTGTGCTTGAAGTGTTTCAAGAAATTGACAAATCGAAAACACAAATAGAATACCCAACATTCAAATTTGTCACGTGCTTGTATCCTTCAAGGTTGCTTTGTCCCTTGTCAGATTGTTTTCAGACACATGCTTTTTATTTTTTTATTTTGATCATGTTGAAATTGGTTCTTGCCATAGAACAAACCTATTGAAAAATCAGAACACGAATCAAGCCTTTTGCCAATTTATCAAGACAAACATCCTTTTGCAAAAAATTTTGGTCTTTTATGAGATATGTCCTAAGAACCTCAAACTATTCATCCAAGATCAAATCTACTTATAGGACATGACCGATTCCAAGAAACATAAGAAGGTGAAAACCTCGTTACCACCTGTGCAAAGAGAACAGAAAAACACAACCCAAGAGGCTACCAAGTACCAACACATTGTCGATTCCGTCAAGCAAGAAATCCATAAACGAGAACTATTTGAAAAAGTGATTTACGACAACAAGGTTTCTCGTTTCATGGGCAAATATCATCTAAACTCCACTTTTGTTGGAGTTGAAAAATATGACTAGTAGGCTTACCACAACAAACACAAGTTCCTCCTCTCCTTAAGCTCACTTAGCTTGCATTTTAGGACCTCACTTAGGTTGTCATCTTTAGGAACACTTCACACACTCATCCTAGCATGATCTTGCATTAATAAAATCAATCTTAATCAGCCTAGCATCATCCTAATCATCATCCAAAGCATCCTTGATCGCACCCCTCACTTGGTATTGCATACCCTTTTGAGTTGCTAAAACCTACATCTTAAATAAAACCCCATCCTTGAATGTCCTTAAACTAAGCATTGTTTTAGGATAATCCCCTTTGTCTTTTGCAACCTCATCACCTTGATCAAAAGGTTGGTTTGCATTAGCAAAAGAATCTCATGTGCCGAAGACCACAAGTCTGTCTTAGGTAGATAATCACATCCACCTGATCCTACACTAGGGAAAGCAACCCTTAATCCTTGCATACATCAAGTCATCCTTAATCCATATGAGCATATCCATCATCTTAAGAACATCATAATCCTAGTATCATCATACTTAGTTTCCTACGTGCATCCTTACATACATCTTGCATTTCATATTCCTTTAGGATAATCATTTCATGCCACCTATCACACGAGCCACTAAGAAGAGGAAGAACATGGATCCTAATCTTGCCGCTAGCTCATCTAATCCTACGAATGATAATATGAACACCATGGTCACTTATGCACCTTAGCCCAATGATCAAATTGAACATATCTGGGTAGACACTAATGAAACTCCCACTCTAAGTGTCGTGGAAACATTTATCAATCATCCAACGCTTGTCCACATGGTAAACGCCATGAGTGGATGTAACAACAAGCAGGTACTCTTGGACATCCAACAACAAGGAATTCAACTTCCACCTTGAATTATACCCACACTTGTCACATGACCTATGGCACCTCTAGGGGAATGTCTTTACCCCACTAGAAATGAAGTTTTTGATCCACTTCAACGAGCCCTACAAGTGGGAACTCTTCTTGCGCAAGTCGTTCATCCCTCCATTCCACCTTCCATCATACACACAACACCCTCACTTACCTCTGGAGCCCTGCCTCTTGATGCTACATCATCAGCACAAGCAATACCCCCCATCACTATGCAAGCACCTCCGCAAGCCACAATCGCTCCTCTTTCACAAGCAATCCCAACATTCATTGCAAACTTTCCACCACCACCACCACCAGTTAGCACACAGCAAACCACCATTCCACCCATTCCTATTCAACCCATTCAAAGTGCTACAACCAGTTCGCAACATCAAAGCACCCAAGTCCCCATGCCTATTCCGCATTTCTTCACCATAGGCATGCCACCTACAAACGCTTATAACCAACCCTTATTTCTGCAAGGGTCCACTTTTCCCGCTCCACGAACAACACAATCACAATGAATGCCGGTTGTTCCACCTCAAATGTTGTTCAACCCAAATCCCCCCATCTTGCAACCATCCACGAATCCCTTCATCGTCCCCCAAATTCCCATCCAACCTATCCAACAACAACATCAACGTATCCAACAGTAGCAAATCACCAATTTGTTCACATCCCAAGTACAACAACAACCAATCAACCCCTTTGCAGCTGCACAACCCACTATCCAAACTACACAACAGCCGCAACCACAAACACAGGGGGCAAATCCCTTCATGGAACAACCACTACAACAGTTTGCTAATCCTTTTACACAACCTGTGCAACAACATCAAACTCATTCCACCAATTACATGGCCATGCCATTTTCCCCTGCATCACAAAAAATTCCCCCTCCACAACAAGTTCTCACTGGGGGCATTCTGCCACAAAACACTTATGCAAGTGCGCAACAGGTTCATCCCACTTATCCAACACTGCAACAAATACAAGCATATTTCCAACAATTGTAGCAATATTATCAAGCGCCGGCACCTCCTCTACTACAGTATTCCACTCAACCACAACTTCCACCACAACAACCCATATATGTTGACCAACAACCACCCTACCAAACACCACAATATCTCCCACATAATCTTCCATACTCGCCATTCAATCTATATTAGGCACAAGGCAATCCTGCAATCACGATCAACAATCGTCCCCCACAAATCAATCATGAATGGGAGGAAATGAAGAATGCCCTCAAAGAGCTGAAAGCTAGGACAGAAGCCAAAACATTCAAGTTAGAAGAGGTATGTCCTTATCTGTTTGACCGATCTATCACTTCTATACCCTTCCCCAAATACTTTGAGACCCCAAATTTTGATAAATATTGGGGGAAGGGTGATCTTGTGAGTCACGTGAAAGAATTCTACATGGCCTGTCAAGAAGTGGCCTATAGTGATAACTTCCTCATGAGACTATTTCCCAAAAGCTTGGGAGGCACCGCTCTTGCATGGTTCTACAAAATCCCTTACGACACAGTCTCTACTTTCGTAGAATTATCTGAAAAGTTTGTGGCCCAATACACACATAATGTCAAAAATGAACTCTCACTCCTTAACCTATGAAATTCCAAACAAAAGGGAGGAGAAAGCCTGGCCGATTATCTTCAACGCTGGCAAGGGTTTACTACAAGGTTGTCTTACCAACCCCTAGAGCAACATCTTATCAAAATCTTCATTAACAACCTTCATCCTAAGCTTTCCTATCACATGCACATGAACTGTATACAAACTTATCACGACATCAGAATCAAGGGTATGGACCTTGAACGAGGCCTCGTAGAAGAAGGAACCATTAAGCACTACAAAGAATTCCAACCTAACAAACATAACAATGATCGATCATGATACTGGAACAAGAACAAGAACACGGTAACAGATAAAGCCACTAACACCAAACACGTACAGGTTGTAGTAGCTAGTCCTAATGCACCTACCCAGACTTATCAACAAGCACCACCAATGTATCCACAACCTCCTCTCATGTATCAATAGCCCAATCCCATGTATCTGCAACCAACATATCAGCAAAACATGCGCCCTCAAGGTGCACCTGTCTATCCCCCTCCAGGGACATCATATCAATACAACTACCAAGGTCCTATGAATCAGACGAATGCTATATCGGTCCCACATGGACCACAAAGACCTCACACTTTGAATACACCACAATTCACGTTTAACCCTTTGGGTGAACCTATAGATGTCATCTTTCGCAAGCTGGTCCAAGCTAACCAAGTCATGTAGCCTAAAACACAGCCATTTGATGATTCAACTCCTAAGCCAGCTTGGTATAAAGACAACAAGTACTGTGAATACCATCATGTTAAGGGACACAACACTCTCAAATGCATGAAGTTGAAACACTATATCCAGGATCTCATTGACTACAAGGAGATTGAAGTAGACTCTCCTGCCCAATCATCGCCAAACACAGGCCTTAAAATTTATCAAAATGCATTCCCTAAACACACTTTTGGTACAGGCCTAGGAAATCCTACTCAGTCCTTTGATCAGGGAAAGGGTAAACAAGCAAAAAATGCCAACAGAAAGGATTATACCAACACCTATATCAACTACGATAATCTCATCAGCTGCATATCCCAAGTCCAGTCCTCTGTCAATGTCATCCATGTCAAAGGTGTCGATAACCAATGTGCCATCACCACTCGTAGGGGTAGGATAACAGTCGCAGGTGTTGGTCCTGCACCATCTGCTGGGACCCAATATAACATTTTGGAAAACCTAGGGAATATTCCAGCCTGAATTTCCATCCTGGATCTTCTCCGCACATTACCCACTTATCAAGAGATCCTTAATAAAGCCTTGCAAGAATCCTGTGTTCCCAGCAACATCAACCTCACTAAATTCAAAAACCTTGTCGGACACCTGTCTGCATCTTGTGGGGTCTCATTTAGACCAACAGACGCACCCTCCAAAGAAACCGACCATAATCTCCCACTCTGTATTGCTGTCATGGTTAAAGATTTTTCCATCAAATGAGTCATGATAGATAATGGATCGGCCCTAAATTTGTGTACTCTAAAATTCATAATTTAGTTGGGTTGCACTGAAGCTGATATAACAAATGATGTCATCATAATAAAATCATATGAAAACCTGGAGCGTACTTATAAAGGCACAATATCATTGCCCATTCAAGTGGGCCCAGTTTTCCAGGATACATTGTGTCATGTTGTTGATCTTGATCTTCCCTACAACATCCTCCTTGGACGCCTATGGATTTATTCTATGCAAGCCATCCCATCCACCTACCATTAGTGCATCAAATTCCCATATAAAGGCACTGAGATCACATCAGCGCATATCCCAAGCCCTTCACATACTACAATGCGTTGGAGACATCCTTTCCACATTCCAATCACTGTCCCAGGATTGATATTGGCACCTCTATCGCCAGTTCATCTCGAACCCATTCAGACCCAAAAAAAATCCTCTCCTCCACCTTGTCCACGGTCAAGATCAAAAACAAAGGTTGTGGTGAGTACACTTTATCTCATGCCTTCGCAGTTGGAGCACTGCCAATTTATCCTCACACTCAAGGCCGCCAGCCTAATCTAAGCAAAACAGAATCAAAGACAACCAAGGCACTATAATTTGGTCCTACCACTTTTATATCAAAAGGTAATTTGACTGGCCAGGAAATGGCACCAAACATAAACCAATGGCTATATAAAGATCCACCACCTAAGGACACAAGTCGCCTTAATTACTTCAAAGATAAGTACCCCACAACGCACAAACTGGTGACAAAAAAATGGAACTACCAAGGAGGTGGCCTTGGTTATGAAGAGCAAGGAATGAAATACCCTATTGTACCCACCTGAATAGAAAGGCACCTGGGCCTTGGTATGGGCTCCGACACGAATGTGGGCACCAACAATTTCATCAACTATTCTGCTTGTCGATCCCTGGGCGAAATTGCTGACATCGAAGATATCCCAGAAGAGAAATTTGTGAGAGCTTATGATGATGTTTTTGATGATGAAACCTTCCTGGGCAATGCTGTCCTACAACAACTTTCCATCCTCTTCATTGACCTCCCCCTCCGCCATCCCGAACTCATAGACTGGGACCAACCAAGTGTCGTACACGTTGACGAGTTCTAAAGTGAGGACGCACTCCTAAGCTTTATGGGAGCAATTGAGCAAAGTAGTGACTGGGGGCAAGACTCAGTATACGTCTACAAACTGGACCCAAAGGCATATTTTTGGGAAGAGGAGAACTTTAACCGCAAAAATGACACAGAAAATAAAAGTAAAAAAGAGAAAAATTGATCTTCTAGTGAAAACCCCTCTGGGGCGCTATCTGATCATAAAAAAGTAAAAATAAAGGGTGTATCCCCTGGTGAAAACCTCTCTAAGGTGCCAGAGGATGAAGATTCTCCTCTTCCTCTTATCCAATATTACAGGCCTGAATAGTCATCAATTCTCATTGAAGAAGCAAAACCTGTTAACCTGGGTACCAAGGAAAATCCTGCCATCACATACATAGCAATGTCTCTGTCTGAAGGAGAAGAAAGTGATATTATCACTTTATTAAAGGAATCCATCAACAAGTTCACATGGTCTTACTCCCACATGCTGTGGTTAGATCCCAACTTGGTGGTTCACCATCTAGCAGTGGACCCGAATATCAAACCTGTCAAGTAAAAGCTCAGAAAGATGCACCCTAAAGTGGCACTACTAGTCAAAGCGAAGCTAGAAAAGTTACTTCAAGCCAAGATAATCCGCCCCATTGACTATTCTGACTGGATCTCTAATATGGTTCCCATCTCTAAGCCTGATAAATCAATTAGGATATGTACAGATTTCAGAGATCTCAATAAAGCATGTCCCAAGGATGATTTCCCCTTACCAAACATAGACATGATTGTGGATCTCACACCAGGACATGAGATGTTGTCACTCATGGATGACTTTTACAGTTATAATCAGATCCACATTGTAGAAGAAGATCAGCATAAGACAACATTCACAACCCCTTGGGGCACCTTCTGCTATAACATGATGCCTTTTGGCTTAAAGAACGCTCGGGAAACCTATCAAAGGGCCATGACTATAACATGACATGATTCATAAGATCCTTGAAGACTATGTGGATGATATCTTGGAAAAATTAGTAAAAAGGGAAGATCACTTAAATGTTCTGGAATGCGTCTTTGACAGAATTGGACACTATTGCTTAATGCTCAACCCTAAGAAATGTGTCTTTGGAGTCACTTCAGGCAAACTCCTAGGGTTTATTGTATCCAGATGAGGCATTGAAATTGATCCAAAGAAAGTAAAAGCTATCATAGAGATGCCTCCACCAAAAACACTCCAACAGCTACGTAGCCTCCAGGGAAAGCTACAATCTGTGCATCATTTCATCTCTCAACTAGCAGATAAGTGCCAACCATTCACTCATCTCTTGCGTAAAGACAACACATTCAAGTGGGATCCTCAATGTCAGAAGAGTTTTGATAAAATAAAAGAATATTTGGCTAATCCACCCATCTTGGTACCTCCTGTACCTGGTTGACCACTCATCCTATACATTTCTTCTACTACCATAGCATTGGGGGTGCTCCTCGCTTAATTAAATGATGAAGGCAAAGAACGAGCTATTTATTATATTAGTCAAACCTTAGTGGGTTATGAGCTCAATTACTCTCCTATGGAAAAAGCATGTCTAGCAGTGGTCTTCGCCACTCAAAAACTTTGCCACTACATGCTTAGTCACACAACCAAGCTCATTTCAAAGGTGGATCCTCTCAAGTACCTACTCTCCAGGACTATACTCACAGGTCGAATGGAAAAATGGGTTATGTTGCTAAGTAAATTTGATATTCAATATGTCAACAGAAAAGCCATCAAATTAGGGCAAGTCATTGCCGATCAGCTAGCCGAAGCACCATTGGTAGATGCATATCCTTTGGTCACAGAATTTCCAGATGAGAATTTGTACATGGTAGAAGAACAACCAAAGTGGCAACTCTACTTTGATGGGTCCTACACAGCTCATGGCGCAGGGGCAGGAATACTTTTTGTCACACCTCAAGGTGACTACATTCCCATGTCATTCAAATTGGGATTTCCCTGCACGAACAACATTGAAGAATATGAAGCACTAATTGCAGGACTCTGCATGGCCATAGAATGGAACATCACAGATATCCAGGTTTTTGGCGACTCCCAACTCATCATCAAACAAGTCTTGGATGAGTATCAAACCAAAGATGACAAGTTGACACCATATAAGTAGATGGTTGACAAGCTGAAAGAACACTTCCTCCACTTGCAAATAACATAAGTACCACATCTACAGAACAAAGCTACTAATGCACTGGCCACAATTGGCTCCCTTCTTGAGATTCCTCACGAGTCTACGCAATATGAATTCTTAGTTGAGCAACTACATGCTCCCGCTTATGAGAACGATGAATCGAATCACGTATGTGTCTTGGTTGGTCCCCAGTCCCCATGGTACCATGATATCCAAGCTTACCTACAAAATGGTATCATATCTCCTCATCTCACTGCAAACCAACACCAAAACTTTATCCGTAGAGCTTTACGTTACACCCTCATAGCCAATACCCTTTATCGTCGAGGTTATCACAATGTACTCTCTAGATGTCTAGATGAAAATGAAGCCGCCCAAGCTTTACAAGAGGTACATGCTGGAATCTGCGGTGCCCACACGAGTGGTAAGGTCCTAGCCTAGCAACTTCTACGTACAGGGTACTATTGGCCTACAATGGAACATGATGCTTGTGAGTTCGTCAAAAAGTGCCTACCTTGTCAACAACATGCTAATTTGATTCATGCTCCTGCTCAAGACCTCAGACCTATTGTGCCTCCTTGGCCTTTCTCTTGTTGGGGTTGACCTCATTGGTAATATTACTCCCCTATCTTCTGAAGGTCACAAGTACATAATCATAGCTATAGAGTACTTTACAAAGTGGGTCAAAGTAATTCTGCTCACACTCACTACTGGTGTCCAGATATCAAAATTCATCCTCTATCACATCGTTTTCCGCTTTGACTTACCCTCCACCATCTTCAAAGATCACGGTACACCATTTGAAAATCAACACGTCAGTGATCTCTATGCTTGCCTCCATATCCATCACCATTTCTCCAGTCCATATATCCCACAAGGTAACGTCTAAGCTGAGGAAACTAATAAAACCATCCTCAAAATCCTCAAGAAAGTTGTCAATGATACTAGTCGTGACTGGCATCTCCAGATCAATCCTGCCCTCTGGGCATATCGCACTTCCTACCGTTCTCCTACTGGCACTACTCCCTACTCCCTAGTCTATGGTGCTGAAGTAGTCTTACCAATTGAGGTTGAACTACCCTCTCTCTGAGTATCTCTGAGAGGCCTACTTGATGATGAAGATTACCAGGTAGCACGGCTCACACAGTTGGATCTTCTAGATGAAAAGTGCTAGCAAGCTTATGATCACTTGATTTTTTACCAGAAAAGACTCAAGCGGAATTATAACAGGAAGGTCCACCCATGCCAGTTCTAGGTAGGGGACCTTGTGCTAAAAGAGAATCAGAAAGTGGGTACTGATCAAGAAAAGAAAGGCAAGTTTGAAGTCACCTGGCAAAGCCCATATGTTGTCACTGCATGCTTTGGTTTTGGGGCATATCAACTCTCCACTCCTGAAGGAGAACCATTGAATGATCCTATCAACATCATTCATCTTAGGTGCTTCTATGCCTAAAGGCTAGCTGTTCATTCCAGTTATCTGATAAAATCCATAAAAATTATAAAAGGTCCTGAAGAAAGCATAAAAACAATGAAAAATAGTCTTGAAAAAATCTCTAAAAATAAGAAAAATGAAGCTAAAAAAAATAGTTGGCCCAGTGAAAACCTGGTAAACAGGCACTGCGGCAATATCAAAAAAATAAAAAAAATCAAAAGATCCAAAGAAATCAAAAAGAAAAATAAAGAGAAAAACTTTCGTCCAATGGTGAAAACTTGGCAATCAGGCGCCTTGGACAAGTATGGGTGATGAAAACCTGGAAACATGCATCACACATAATGGACCGTTCCATTATCTATCAAAATCTCATGTCCTTCCATCCCCAGCACCATCTCCGCATTCCCTATATTCCCTGGGTGTTCGCATATCATACACACTAGTCCACAAAGATCTTCCTATCTTGTATCCTAAGCTTTTGTACACATAATCCTATATATTTTTGTCCATACATTGTACTATCCAGACCTGAGTGTTAGTCCTGTATATTGCTCGTGTCTTGAGTTGCTCCTTATCCTACGATAGTTCTACAGTTTTCTTGTAGTACACATTTGATCAATCAACTTGGTACATCCCATCTTCCTGGAAATGAGTCTTGAGGATGTATCCTTCCTCTCATCAACTTAAATCTAGAATCATCGTCATCTTTGGGTTCTCGCAGGATGTATCCTTCCTCTTGAACTAATCAATCAGCACACGCAACTATCACGCACATCAAGACAAGTAACATGATCCAATCAAATCTTGGCAGCAACCTTGTACATAATCGCTGTAACTAATCGCTGATAATTAATCCACTCAGTTTGATCCTTGTACATCTGTGATGCATTCCATCTTCCCTCCATCATACTAACGTCCTGAGTCATTGTCTTGCTAACATTCCCTGCCTGATCCTCCATAGTCCACCCATTTGGTTTATCAGTTGATTGTGACACACACAAAAAAGAAAAAAACTCGGTAAGTCCCATTTGCATCCATTTCATTACCTCTCGTATCATTATTGCATCCATCATTAAAATTCGGTTGCATTATTCATTATTTTTAGATTCATTAGACTCATTAGGTTCATCATTTAGATTGCATTAGATCCATCATTCAGGACACATTGTTAATTATCAAATTGCATTAATCCTCATGTCAATAGTTCTTATCCATTATTCATCTTGCACAGTTAGATTCATTTTAAAATCATTTAAGGCATCTTGCATTATTAGATTCATTTTAAGATCATTTAAGGGGTCTTGCATTATTAGATTCATTTTAAGATCATTTAAGGCATCTTGCATTATTAGATTCATTTTTAAGATCATTTAAGGCCTCTTGCATTGTTAATTCATCTTACATAGTTCATCCATTTTAGGTTCATTTTATCATCTTGCATTGTTAAGTTCATTATAGATTCATTTTAATCTTGCATTGTTAAAAACATGTACATCTTGCATAATTAAGTCATTTTAATCTTTAGATTCATTTAGATTGAATGTCACATTCATTTTAATTTATCTTGCATTGTTAATTCATCTCGCATAGTGTATCCATTTAGGTTCATCTAACATTATTGCAACATTTAGATTCATATACCATTTGCATATTTAATTCATTTAATCTTGCATTTGTTACAACATCATTTAGATTCATTTGGCATTCATATACATATTCATAAAACATCAGCATATATATTTCATAAATCATAAAAACACATCACATCCTGCATCCACACACGTCAGTACATCATATATATATAAGCATCATCCATCCTGCATAAGTCATACATCATATATACATAATCAAGTCATCCATATACATCACATCCTGCAAGCATCAAAGGTTAGTAATCATATAGTATGCATCAACACATCATATAGATCGTACATCATAAGCACCAATAAGAGTCCTCATCATATATTTATATTAATGTCTGTCAATAAAATATATCACGTGCACCTTAGTGCCAATATACATGTATAAATCTCAAAAATGCAAAACCGTGTGTCATCTAATCATCTAATGAGTCATGCTAGTGGTTGTGATGACTCGCCTCCCTGCCTTGGTGGTGGACGTGGTGGCATCCCCACTAATCCCTGTGAAGCTGATGTCCGCACTGTGCTCTAAGAACGTGACCTTTCCGAGTAGTCTCGTCTCTGTCCCTCAGGAACTAGCTGATGATATAGTGCTCTATAGTGGGATACCTCCCTATCGGCCTTGTTTGCATCTCTATGAGCTGCGAACGCCTCTGCCACCACCTGTCTGACCCCACCTACTACTGCTGCCTGCCGGGTGATGTCACGCTCAGCCCTGTATCCCTCTGCCCATCACAGTGTTGCATCCCTCTCTGAGGTCAATGCAGAGATTTGCTCTATCACCTGCTCCATCTACAGGGTCAGCGTATCTAGCTATCCTGTGAGAGTGTCTATCTTGGCACGCAGGTCTCCCGCATCCTGAGTCAGGTCCACCATTGCGAACTCTCCTGAGTCCACCCTGCCCTGTAAGGTGTCTAGTGCACCCTCTGCCCTATTTTCCTGTGTTGTCTCTACAGTCAGTGATCCCTGTATCCAGGCGATCTCTGCATGTAGGCTCGCGTCAGACACCATCGCCATATCTAATAAACCGCGCAGTCTGGTACACTCTGTCTGAAGGTTGTCTCACTCTACGATGATAGTATCATGAGTCTCCTATGCAATGTAACCTACAGGTGGCCCCTGTACCTATGGTGGCACTGGTGGTGCCTGCACCTGTACTTGTGGTGGCACTGGTGGTGCCTGTGTCTGATCTTGTCTAGGTGCTAGTGGAGGTCCCTGTGGCACATGGTCCTGTACTTATGCCCCTATGTGAGGTCTCACCCATTTCTATAACCTCCTCTTCTGACCTGCTGCTGAGGTCTCTAGGGCATCCTTAATCTTAGTACCATCATCAATGTCTAGGTCCCCTGTTAGCTGCTCATGCACAGCCACCCGAGTTAGGTCGGTCAGTCTCAATGGTGTGTGCGCCGCCCACCACACTGCATACTCTGGGGTCATCCCCGCATCTGTAATGTCCAACTATGCCATAAAGTTGAGCCGTACCATATCCCTCCAGGATGCCCTCACTGTGAGAGAATTTGTATACCTGCCCCAGGTCCCTACCTCCCTGGTGACATGAGGATGTAAGACATCCTCTGCCACCACTCCCTGCTGCAGCCCAAACTACCGCATGACCCTGGACGATCTATATCGCTCTATCTGGTGGATAGTCCTCCCCAATAGAAAAAAATCTGTCTGAATGTATGAGAGGTATAAAAAGTCCTCAAATCTGTCCTCTCCTCCTACTGTCCAGTCCATCGCCCCCCATGGCTCGCACAACCTATACGGGGTCCAGCAGAAAACCTGTACCTCATCAAGAATTCATCTCCACTATCCCGTCTTCCTGACAGATGTGTATCTCAGAGGGAGCCTATATCTCTAGGCATAGGGCTCCCCAGATTGGCGTGACTCCCTCACCCTCATCGGTCGAAACACTGCAATGTGCTCCCAGGCCCACACTAACAGCAAGGTCACCCCTGTCCCCATGTTGCGTGCCTTGCGGTATGCAGCCATGTGTAGATGATGGTATAGCTGTCCTAGGACAACATACCCCTAGCAGTAAGAAGTACCCTCCTCCAGCATCTGAGCTAAAGCCCACGACCAGCCCATCCCAAAACCATGTCCTGCCAGGTCTGCCAACATCCGTCCCCCGATCAATCCGGAAATATAGAGGGCTACCCACCTAAGTCTCATGTCAACTACTGGCTGCCAGGGCATCCAGGTTTGATAATTAGGGATCTACCTCATCAACCGCCTGAACGTGATCTCCATGTAATGGTCACTATCCTCCAATCTGTATCAAGGAATTGCTCCTCAGATAGGTATCCGTAAAATGTGCCAGACGTCCTCCAAGGTAATGGTTGCCTCTCTAGTAGGCAAATGAAAAGTGGTGGTGTCGCTATGCCATTGCTCGATCAACATGGTCATCATACCATTGTGCACCCATAGCCTAGGCCAACGGGGCACATAGTCCAACCCTACCACAACTAATAATACCCAATCATCCTCCGTTAGCTGAGCCTCCAACTCCATGGTAGGAGGCCAATGCTCTCGTGATCCCAATGGTGGGAACTGCTCCTGCAAGAATTTCAGAATCCACCATGTCAGCCACCTATTCTTCTAGCCCTAGTCTAACCCTTCCCAAAATGGGGTCATCTTGTCCCTAGGTCTTACGCCGACCCATCCCCAGCCCCCGCTGGGTCCCACCGTTTCCTTCCCTCTTGACATTTTCCCTTTTAGGCGCAAATGTCGGTTCAACCAGAAATGCCGGTTCATACACTGGTGTCTCCGCCTGCATTCCCACAGACTGACATCTTTGAAGACGCGGGTCAGGGTTCGACATCTTCTAAGACACCGGTCCAGCACCGTCAGCTCTAGAGACCCCAATCGGGGGATTGGCATCTGCGAAGATGTCGATCCAGGGATTGGCGTCCTCGCAGATACCGGTTTGAGAACTGACATCTCCGATCTAAAATCCATTTTACCCCCATTAATGCCCTCACTACCCCCCCAAAGTAATAAATGACTTCATAATAATAAATACAAGGTCTCAGATAGTCCACTCACCGGTACCGGTCACTCGGCGGGCCTCTCATGTGTCCGAACGCATTCTCCAAGCTGCCCCTTTATCCTCTCGTCAGCCATCTTTTCACTCTAGAGCTCAAATTTGCACTATTCACTATTCACAAATGACCTTCTTTAACCCCCCCCAGCCCTTCTTATAGCCCCCATTTCCCCCAAAAAATTTCACCGCCCCCGTTTTCCCCACCCTGTGTATATTTTTGCATATAACGTCTTGTTGTACATCTGGAATATGCATAAAATCCCAAAAACATTTAAAAATCATGGAAAATCCAAAAAAATCAAAAATTCTAAAAACATCAAATATTCTCAAAAATCATGCAATAAACCCTTTGTTCTATCCGCATTGCTCCAGATTTTAGTTTTCAGCAAAGTTTCGACTCATGCGACTGCGACACAGTTTTTCACCAAATCAATTTTGCGACCGACTGTCCTTACCCTCCATCCTGTTCACAGCTTTTGCCAGCAAATATCTTTCCATCAAATCAAATCAAATCAAATCTTTGCCCGTCAGGATGCGTCCTTCCGGCGTCGGCTTATCAAAATCCTTCATCACATCAATCCTGTTCATGGCAAGAACTTTGGACTGAATGACTGCTTGGTCATGAGGCCTTCTTTATTGATTTTATCTTTTTGTGTTAGTTCAAACCTACTCACCACTGCCTCGATCTGCTATATCTTGGTGCATTGTGACTGGTCGCTCCTGATACATATGTCTTTTGCAGTGTGGTTTTTTTTTAGCGTCTAGTCCATGCAAAGGAATCTTGTCATCTATGTTTTCTAACACCTGATGCATACCTCCTCTTTCAATATCAAAATTGGATGTGCTCTCCACTCTTTTACACACAAATGGTTCCCCAATGCTCATTAGCTGCATTTATTTTCATTTGCATTTGTATTCTTAGCTGCATTCTTAATTGCATTCCAGAAGGCTTCTATTTATTCCCTCCTTCCTTTCTTCTCTCCTGTTGCGTCCTTTTTCAAGAAAATTCCACAACATCATCTTCGTTGTATTATTTTCTTGAGGGGGCACAACCCTGTACCGTTGTTGCTTCAACACGACTCCTAGAAACCCCCTTCCTCTGGGGCAACTCATTTTCTTGTCTTTGACGAAACTTCACTTGCGACGCCATGTCAAAGAGGGGCAAAATGTAGACATCCAAAAATATTAATATTATTTTCCCTCTTATTCCTCTAACTATTTAATTTAATCAATTAAATAGCTTTTATTTGCTAGTATTTATCAATAGTTTAAATACTATTCTAATGTATTTTGTTTAAATACATTTGCCTCCACAAAATCCCCTTTTAATAAATTTATATTTATTAAATCCTCCATTTTCCTAATTCTTCTAAACCATGATTTATTCAAATTCAATTTGATTATAATCTAAAACCTAGCTAGGAACCTATTAATCCTAGCCTAAAGCCTACCCTATTCCTACCCTACTCCCACCACCTTATTTCCTAAGTATGCTTCCACACCTAACTGTCCTTTAACCATTCTTAATGGGTGATTCCTAACCTTTTTAAGGCTAATGGAATGCTCACCCACATGGGGAAATTCTCTCCAAAATGGGCACCCATTCCTCTTTAATTCCCTCTTACAACTTTGTCTCCTCTTTTGAAATA
>MU225122.1:536217-551271 GCA_018584345.1 Thuja plicata
CAATTTTGACTCAAAATTGGCCATCTTTTCAAATCCATGTGTCTCCTATGTGGCTCTTATGTGGATGCCACATAGGTGCCACTTCATCCAAGCCTCTTCCTCTCTCCAAAAACTCTATAAATAGAGGTCTTCTCCTCTCATATTTTCATCTCTCAATTTTGCATTGTTATCATGCTAGTATTACTTTAGAATTTCATAGTCAATTTCATGCTTATGTTCCTAGTTTCTAGTTTTCATGTTTTCCATGCTTAATTCACTTAGAAATCACATGCTAGGTTCTAAAGTGGTGAATGAATCTTAGTTTCTACATAGCATATGCATATCATCTTTATCATTAGCTTAGAATATCATCTTCTTGAAGAGGATTTTGAGACTAGTTCCTCATACTAGCTCTTGAATCTTTCTTCTTGTTTTGATAATCTTGTATTGCATTGGGATCTATATCATCTTGTGTGTTTGAGAGAGCACACCTACATACAATCTAAAGAGAAAATAAAAATGAGTAGTAATAGGGTGCATTGTTTACTTATTTTTAAGCTCTATGTGATGTTATGTTGAATTCTATGTTGCTTGCTTGCTCCTTCATGATTCTTAATTGATTATATGTGCTAACCCACTAACATTTGCATGTTTGAGCTTTCTCCCAATAGGTTGAGGGATTCCTCATACACAATAACGTTCTCTCTAATCAAAGAGAAAGTGAAATCAAAGAAGCCATCTTCATGGTGTAAGGATGCTTCTTCTCAACATTATACGATATTCAATAACTCTTCCCATAAGAGTTTATCCCAAGTGGTCGAGCAAGATAATCTTGTCAATGTGTCATAGGTTACTGATGCGAGTTATGTTGGATCTGTTGGCTATGTTCATGTTGCTTCAGTGTTATATTGTGACAGTGTTCCTATTGGTGTGTCTGTTGGCACTGTCCATTCAGTCGATGTTGGCTCAATTGCAAGTTTTGTTGGTCCTTCTCTTGTTGCCTCTACAATGGATTATGATAGGGTTATTGTTGGTAAGTCTGTTGGTGTTGTCCCTTTGGCAATGGTTGTCTTTGGGGTTGTGGCTGGCACTAGCTCTCAGTTGGCGACATTGGTGCAGGGTATTGCCCCCACCATGGGAGTCGAGATTTCGGTGATGGATTATGTGGCTTGGTAGGGAGTGGTTGCAAAGGTGGAAGAAGGTTGGATCATAGTTAAAGGTAAACACATTAAGAGGTCTTCACCCTCATTTGATATGACTATTCAGTCCCATACAAACAGGGCCAAAGGTAAATCTTAATGTTAGATGATCATAGGTTTCGGTTGGGATTTTGGACCCTTTCTTTAGCTTGAGTTTGCATGTAGTTATTCCCCTGCATTATTCATTCTAGGTTGAGGGAGTCTGATGTTAAAACCCTCGCTTTGGTCTTGATCTGTTCCTTGTTGTGGGTTTTCTTTGAATATCTTTAGCGACCTTGTTTTACATGGTTTTGAGGCCCCTTCAAAACCTATTTTCACTTAATAAAAAATGTTCTCTCTAATCTTGTCCCTGACCCTGTCCCTCACGATTTTTCTACCCTTAAAGATGTTGACATATTACTATTTGTAACTCTAAACATTACACCCTGACACCAAACCTAATTTGACCATTTACCGTATTCGTCATACTTAGCTTAACCCATATTCTAAAACCTAATAGTAATCCAAACTCAATACTCTACATCCCATCAATAATCTTATTGTACCCCTGACCATATTACTAACTATAACCCTAACCATAACCCCTTACCCTAATCTTTACCTTTAATATTACACTAAATATGGTACTAATCATAATTGTAAACAAAACATCGTATCCCTAATCATGACTTAATCTCACCCTACTTGTAACTATGACCCCTCATCCTAACCCTAAGCCTAACCCTTACTCTAATTTTTGTTGTTAGCATTATACTAACCATAAATTTAAAGTGTTCAAATTAACTGTAACCATGTCCCTACCATTGACCCTAGGTTAAATGTGATACTAACCCTATTTCTAATTGTAACCCTAACAATACCTTTAAGCTTACTTGTAACTTCAACCCTAACTCTAAATCTAAAAATAACCATTTTTCTACCCTTAACCCTTAACATATTACTATTTGTAACTCTAAACAATACACCTTAATACCAAACCTAATTTGACCATTCACCCTATTCTTCATACTAACTGTAACCCATATTCTAAACCTTATACTAATCAAAATTATAGCTGCAACCCTGACCATATTACTAACCCAAACTCTAATTGTAATCGTTAACATAATACTATTCCAAAGTTTAAACCATTCATCCTAATCATAACCATAACCCTACCATTCACCCTAGGTGAAATGCTAAAGTTAACTGTTATACTAATAGTAATTGTAGCCATAATCGTAATAATAACCTTAACACTAACCCTAACCCTAACATTTAACCTACCCGTTACACTAACCTTAACTGTAATAGGAGCACTAAACCTAACAATAACCTTAACCATGACAATATCACTAACCTTAACCATAATAGTAGCACACTGACCCTAACAATAATCTTAAATGTAACCCAAACCCAAAAACTAATCTTAATATTGTGTGGTGTAAATGTGGTCTTCAACCTGCAAACAACCAAACACTCAATAAACCATTAACTTATGGGTTAGTGATCATCAAATTGAACTCTATCATTATGCAAAAACCCCTGAAATTGGATTGCTTCAAAGATGAAGCGAGTTTGATTCTCAATAGATGCTCACCAGATTGGCACTAGAATCAATGACTAGACAACTCCAAAATAGAAGATTCAAAGGTGAGCGTGATGCATGAACTTGCATACTTTTCTCTTCAAGGACATTGAAATGATATGCAAAATGCAACTAAGCTAAATTCATGAGATAGCTTGAGTTTAATATAACAAGATGCAACAAAATGCTAAGAAGATGAAGCTAAGATTTAACCACCTAAGAGAAAAATGCAAATAGTAAGCTATCATGAAAATTCACTTCTACAATAAGTAAAACCTAGAATCAAAATATTATTATGATCCTATTTCAACAAATTGCCTCATTTTCAACAAGGAGATCTATCCCTTTTATAGAAACTTCCTCAAAATGGATGGTTGAGATTCAATCACGAAGGGCGATTGAGATGCACTCTCCTTCAATCCATGTGAGCTCCATCCATGTGAGAGGTTATTGATTGGTAAAAGTTGTGTTTGTTGAGGGAAGATGAGTAAGAAATTGGTAAATCCCTCTTTTAATCACCTTTTAATCAAGATTACGTGTGCACACCCATGTGTGAATGGGTTCATTTAATAAAAGTGTAAGAACTTTAATTTAGGTGTGCAATGTATAGTGTCTAATTGATTTTTCAAGCTTGAGTTAAGATTAAATTGATGATTTGATTCAAGACTTTAATTTTAATTATGCAAGGGATATTATTAGGGTTTGATTTCACAATTAAGGTCTAGTGTTGAAGGCCTTTAGTGTTTTAGGATTTTTTAGACCAATTAATTAAATTAGGGGCTATAGGTT
Source organism: Thuja plicata (assembly GCA_018584345.1). Lineage (NCBI taxonomy): Eukaryota > Viridiplantae > Streptophyta > Pinopsida > Cupressales > Cupressaceae > Thuja > Thuja plicata. The sequence continues at coordinate 539,752 of MU225122.1, forward strand.
TACTAGACCAATTTTAGGTGATTACATTTTCCCTCTTTGAATCGATGTGCGAGTAGCGCGTTGATTCAAAGAAAATTTTAATATAGATCGAGAATAGACTGATGTGAAGCAATGTAACTATCCCATAGATCATAACTGACTTCAAACTTGATTGAATGAAGATCGATTGAATTTTGAATATACCAGCTCCAGACTTGATTGAGCGAAGACTGATAGGGAGATTTGAATACTCAGCTTGATATGAAGTGATGAAACTATCACATAGATAAGAACCAATTCAAAACTTGATTGAACAAATATAGATTGAATATTGAAGATACCAGCTCAGGACTTGATTGAGTGAAGCCTGATAGGGAGATCCAAATACTCAGCTTGATGTGAAGCGATGAAACTAAATATCCATCCCAAAGCAAATTTTTCAATTTTGGGATTGGTTTAGATGACTCATCAACCTAATGTGGTACAATGAGATTAATTTCCATTTGATCAATTGCTCAAGATAATTGACTTGATATGGGTCCTAATGAAGCCAATCATCTGATTAGGAGACACTACCAGATTGATGTGATGCGATGAAACTCATATGACCCTAGAGAAATCGTATGGGTTAGATGTTTATCCAAGTGACTTGATATGAAAAAATGAAATCACTTGTGCAGAAAGAATATTAATTTGATTTGGACCTATGATGCCCCTAGCGATGAGGTTTGTAGCTATATTGATGCTGCCCCCTCGGGAGCGAAATCAAAATGTTTTTAGGGCGGCAAGCTTGAGTGGGACTAATTTGAGGGATTGATCACAATAATATTATAGATGATGAATAAATTGATTCGATCTTGATTCAAGATTCATTTGACCAATTTTGACCAATATTTGACTAAGGTTGGTTGGGTTGACTCTCTTGGATTGAAATGGAGGATGCCTGGTTCAGTTTGATGAGGGATGAAATTGAGGAGGAATCTGGTAGTGATGACATCAACGGTCAACTACATTGGAATAATAGGTTGACTTGAATTTTTGACTAGTAAAATGATGACAGATTTTGATTTTGATCCTGAAAATGGATTTAGGACCGTCAAATTAGCTAAGGGTGCAATTTTACGTCAAGAATAGAAAATTGAAAACTAGGTCAAAAACCTATATAAGGGCCAAAAGGGTCATTTTCAATTCATTTTCACTCTTCCAACTTTAGGAATTATAAAAACCTTCTCTGAAAAAAATGGTGGGACCATTACAAAATCATCGATTCGAGCACATGAGGAGGCACAACCAACATAGGAACTATCTTCCTCTAGTGAGTAGTCAAAAAACCTCTTCGTTGATTCCATTCTTGTGATTTTTTTGTTGAATTTGTCAATTATTTGAGCCATTTTTAGATCATAGGTCTCTTTTCTTGTATGGGCAGGTGAGGAATATCGTACAACAAACTGCTAGAAAATGGTTTGTCATATCAGCCAATTAGTTTTTTTGTCTAGGAAGCACCCTTGACTCGTACAAACCTCTTCTTGAAAGTCTAAAATATCACCAAGCCCTATACCTTTACTCGTATTAGAATGTTTTTTTGTATGGGTCATGATATTTTGTCGTACGAGTTCTTAAGGAAGTGATGTTGTCTGTACTTTATCGTATGGAGGACAATAAGCCTTTTTTAATGTCTGAACGCCAAAATTTGTCTTCTCTAATCATATATTTGGATTCCTTGGCATTTTTAACATCTTATTTGATGGTCATTGTTCCTTTGTTCAACATTTTTGGCTCAATTTTGACCGTTTACTAATGATTTCCCCTTGTTTTTCTTTTGCAAACACATCTTCCTGATTTATAGTTTTGATCATCCTACCCACTAACCATGAGGTTAGTGAGGGATTTATCAGATGCACGGAGAGGTCACATCAGAGATTATGAGTTTTAATGGTTACTTGATATGCATGATATCTGTGTTAATCACAAGTTTCTCACATCTTTGGTTGATTATTTCACAGTGAGCACAATACCTTTCATCTGCTGACTAGAGAGATGACTATGACTGCTGAGGATATCTACAAGATCCTCCAAATTCTATTTGTAGGGGAGAGAGTGGAGTATGACATGACTCCATGACTTGGTATTGAGGCCTTGATACAAGTATTCTAGGATCACACCATTATGTTGGAAAATGGTCAAAACTCCCCTCGAGATTCATGACAAGGGACTAACCGCCTCTTGTATATTCTATAAGTCTAGTGGTTGTATCGAGAATTGACAAGTCAATCTTTTGGTGCAACGACAACCACACTTGTAACAAGTGGTATCAGAGCTTGTTCACAGGTTCGAATCCCCTCGGGTAGCACTAAGGGGGAGATTGTTGGAAAATGGTCAGCACTCCCCTTAGGATTCATGACAAGGGACTAACCACCTCCTATAGATTCTATAAGTCTAGTGGTTGTATCGGGCATTGACAGGTTGATCTTTTGATGCAACGACAACCACACTTAGAACAAATTATAGACCGAACAATCACCTAGGATGACACGTTGATCAAATATGGAGCTCATTTTCATCTTTCTTGAGTTATGACAGGCCTCATTAGTTGTTTTGTTATGGAAAACAGAGGCCAATAGGGATTCCTATGTGGATGGGGCCGAGTATTTGAGAGACTTCTCACTAGGTCGGAGAAGTTAGGTTGGGAGCAGTGCCTTCTTGTACATATGTACCACGAGATGCATGAGATGATATTTTGAGGTGTGAGGGGGATGGATGCAGGAGTAATGGTTTTATAGGTATGGGCATAGGAGCACCTTCCCATCAGCAGACTAGTCATAAATGACCTTCGATAGGATGGTCAGCCTTTGTATACATGTATGGAGGTTTTATTAAATAGCCCCACTTGGGGAAGACTAACTATTGGAAGCATCAACTTGATGATTTAAGTGTAGTAATTTGGAGACCATATCAGGGGACAGAGGAATGGGGAGATTAGAGGTCCCAGAGGAGAGACCTATTTGTTTCTTGTCCATTTCTTGGGAAGACCTCCTCCATTATTGAGCATTTTTGCTGTCTCCCAAGTATTGAGGCATTACGGATGTCCTCAGAGCATATCGCAGGAGTTTACTACATATGCTCATTTTGTAGATTAGGAGTGACAGGGATGGGCTCCTATATTATCTCCTTCCCTTTCCACACAGGAGATTGCACAATTACAGAGGGAAGCCTAGGATTATTTGGGTGATGTTGTAGACACAGGGTCACTCCACAGTACAGTAATTACTTTGCACAACATCCTTTCTCAAGATTTAATGATCCAAAAAAGAGTGCCATAGATTGATGAGGAGGATTCCCCACCATAGGATCAGAGAAATCATGGCAAAGAACCAAGGGACACAATTCCTACGAGATCAGGAGGAGAGCTTGGTGTTAGTTCAAGCAGATCACCAGTATCAGGAAAACAATGCTAGTGCGGGGAGGATGGGACCTTAAGATCAATTGGAGCTGATGCGCCTCCCGTGGGTTTAGTAGATGTTGATATGGGAGAGGTGCCATAGGGTCCTAAGGATGAGGCAACCCGACAGGTCTGACAGAGGAGGGATGCACAATTTGGTGAGGATGAGGGGACTAGGGAGAAGACTTCAAAGTGTTGATGACAATTATTCAATTGTGTATTGTCATTGATGTTTACACAAATATAATGATGTTACACAAATCTCTATACCTAAATCAAGCACAGTTAGTGTATGTCATGTTCTCTCGGGCATTGAAGAAGACCAAAGTGATTTTCAGTTCTAACCGAGTTCACTTGGGCATTACTGTAATGGTTGGGCATTGAAGGATTACAATGTTAACCGAGTTATGCTTTTAGTGTCAGCCGACTAATAACAGTTTACACTTTATGTATAATTGGTTATATGCAGCCGATAGACTTAAGTTTTGTTATTTATTTGTAAGTTTATTCAAGCCGACTTGACAAGGCTTATCATATATATCCAAGGTCAAGTTTGGATTGAATGTGTAAGATGTGTGATTTTTTGATATGAAGAGCAAAGGAAAAATCAGATGGGATTTTGATTAAGGACAGAAAATATAGAGCTGCAATAGAATATTTGATCAATAAGGATCCAGTTGTAAAGCCAGAGTAGAGATCTGAATCAGCAAAGGCAGTTGCATCGTGAAACATGTCAATCCATTTTTACTCTCTAACAATTGTAGCAGTGATCCAAAATCTCTTTATAGAGTAGAATTAACAGTATTTTGTAAATCCTCTCACAAGGTGACATTTCAACATTGAAGTGTTTGAAGACCTCTAACAAGGCCACTCCTTATAGGGTGATTAAATCCTCTAACAGGGTCACACCTAACAACATGTATTGTAACCTTTAACAAGGTTGGCTCCTAACAGGACTCACTTTAGTAGAGTGAAAAATAGTAACTAGTTGCAATTGGTGGTTTTCCCAAATTGGGTTTCCACGTTAAATCTTGGTGTCATATGTGTACATGTTATTTGATTTATGCTTTATGTTTCTATAATTAATCACTAAAGGATAATCACAGTTAATATATTGAAGTTTTCTTTGTTAACTGAGTGACAGTAGAATGTCTATGTTAACCGAGCAACAATGATGAGTTTGAATAAGACATCTAAGGGGCTTGGATTTGTTTTAGTGGTAATTGATTCACCCCTTCCCTCTCAGTTACTCAACTCATTTCCAACAATTGGTATCAGAGCATTTGGTGCTTTCAGGGAAGGTTTCAAGGCCTAAGCTAAAGATCAGAGATGTCTTATAGAAGGGAGATCCCCAAGCTTAACAAAGACAACTTTGCTGCATGGCAAGATTTGATGAGGCTACATCTATGTACTATTGGAGACACTAGTTTGCAATTCTTAGATCACAAGTACGTAGAACCACTGAGACCTATGTCTATGGATTAGATGATGGAAATGAAGAATCACAATATAATGATGATTGATATAGCTTCCTCACTCAGCTATTCTAAATTTGATGAAGTCAAGAACTGCCTAATTGCCTACGATATATGGAAGAAACTACATGATATACACGGAGGAGACGAAAATGTAAAGAGAGCCAAAGAAAAAAGTCCCAGAGGTCAGTTTGATAAGATAAAAATGAAAGAAGGAGAAGACATTACAAAATACAGTGAAATAATCAAGAAAAGTGTCAGTGCCATCAGAGCTGTTGGTGGAACAATTGAAGACAAAATAGTGGTTTGTAAGGTATTGATAACTTTAGATCCTATCTATGCTATTAGAGTTTCAGCTATTCAAGAGATTAGGTGCAGTAATGATATAACTCTAGATGCATTGGTTGGAAGGCTTACAACTTTTGAGCTGGACAATTTTGACAATTATTCTCCTAATCCTAGAAATTTTGAGCTTGCATTCAAAGCTAAATTAAACCTTGGTAAGATGGATAGAAACTCAAAAGGAAATTATATTGATAGTGATAGTGATGATGATTCTGATGGTGAGGACTTGGAAATCATTGAAGCATTAATTGCAAAGAGAGCTGCCAAAGGAAAGTACAAAGGAATAATACCATAGATTTGATTTTCATGTAATGTGTTTGGTCACATTGTTGCTAAGTGTCCAAACAAAGAAGACAAAGATGAGAAAAAGTTCAACAAGTACAAAGGAAAGAAGGAATTCAAGAGTTACAAAAGCTACAAGGATAAAGTTAAGAAATCTTGTTATATTGTAAAAATTATGATAGAGATGAAGATGAAGATGAAATGGTTTACATTGCTATTAAGGATGAGTCAGACAATGAAAAAATGAAAATACTGCACTTTACTCTCATATTAGCAAGAATGAAACTCTGATAATTGATAGTGGTTATTCTCACCACATGACTGGTGATAAAACTAAATTTGAACATCTTGAGCACTATGATGGTGGGAGTGTCATTTTTGGGAATGATGAACCTTGATATGTGAAAGGTAAAGGTTGTATTTCTCTAACAGAAGAATCAAATGTGATAATGCTTATTGGGTTGAAGGACTAAGGTGTAATCTACTAAGTGTGGCACAATTGAATAACATTGGTTTCAAGGTAGAATTCATGAATGGTAAGGCCAAGCTCCTAGATGGTAAGGGAAACTTAGTTGGAACTGGCAGACAAACAAAAAGGTAATCTATTATATCTTGATCTCACTGAAAATTCATGTTTTATTGCACATGTAGAAGAAAGATGGTTATGTCATACAAGGTTGTGTCATGTAAATTTTGATAACCTGGTCAACATAAGCAAGAACAAAATATAAGAGGTATTCCTATTCTGAAGAAACCTGAATTAGCAATATGCAAACAATGTCAAATTGGGAAGATGGGCAAGAATAGTTTCAAGAGAAAGAATTACAATACAGAAGAAGTCTTAGAGTTAGTGCATACTGATTTGTGTGGACCAATTGGAACAAAAATTTACATAGGTGAGAAGTATTTCAATCTATTTTTTGATGACCATTCTATAATGATGACTGTTATGTTTCTCAAACAAAAATCACAAGCTTTTCAGAAGTTTAAGTGGTACCTTTCCATAGTTGAGAAGGAAACAGAAAAGAAACTTAAATGATTAATCTCTGATAGAGGAGGTGAATTCATTTCTAATGAGTTCAATGAATTCTGCAATGAAAGAGGAATCAAGAGACAAGTATTTGCCCCAGGTACACAACATAAAAATGGTACAGTAGAAAGAAGAAACAGATCTATTATGGATTGTGAAAGAACCTTGATGATTGAAAAGAATGTTGCTACCAAATACTGGAATGAAGCCATCAACACTGGAATTCACACCTTGAACAAAGTTCAACTGAAGAAAGGTACTGAGAAGACACCTTTGAACTATGGTATGGCTATAAACCCAATGTTCATTATTTCAAAGTATTTGGAAGTAAATGTTACATCTTGAAGGAAGAAAGAAATGGAAAATTTGATGTAAAAGGTGATGAAGGTATATTCCTAGGTTACTCCTGCAAAAGCAAAGCATATAAATGTTTGAATCTTACTACTCATAAAGTCATATAAAGTGTACATGTAAATATTGATGAGTTTGTAGAGAGAAGTGAAGAACAAAGTAGTAAAGAGCTTGAGGACTATAAAAACTTTGTGTATTATGAACCTGATACTATACCTAAGACACATGTAATGGTGATTGGACATCAACCATGTCAACCACTAAATTCATCAGCACAAACCTTGTTGCAACATGTTGTTAGAATAGTCCCAAAGGATAACTAAGGGGGGGGGGGGGGGAATCANGGGGGGGGGGTGAATCAATTATTAGCTACTTTAATTCTTTTCTATACTTAGATATCAATTAACATAAAGTAAATGCACATTCAAATAACACAATAGAGAACACAACAATTTTGGTTACGGGGAAACCAAATAGGTAAAAACCCTGATGGAAATTAGCACCCACAAAGAACTGTACTTGAGTATAATTATCCCTATTAAGAGATCTTGCAACCCTGTTAGGAGTTTTTCTTTACAATGCAATAAGCACAGAGACCTGGTTAAAATTTGGACCCTATTAGGAGTCTTTTACAAGTAACCCTATTAGGGGTGAGGACTCACTGTCCAAAAGCTCACTACTAAAATGATGAGGGCTGCAACCTTTAGTAGAACATATATACACTATATATGATAGATGAACTGTTTGAGTAGACCTGTTATATTGATGAGTTCTAGTGTATTGTATATGTCCACTTCTTCTTCACATAGATCTTTTCTTGATGAATGAAATGTCTCTACTGTCGGAAAACAACATACATTTTGTTCTCTACTTTTTCTGTCTTTCTTCTTCTCATTCACACTTGGCATTCATCAAATGAAATACTATAAGTATCTTCTCTAAAGGTTGTGATCTTCATCATCTCTAGGATTCCCTTCAATACTTCTTTAGTTGACCACATCAACCACACAAACTGATTAGAAACACGCAACTCAGACTGAATAGACGACACTTCACAAATCGGCTCCACCAAATTAACTCCAACTTCACAATTCCAATAGAACATGTTTGGCGCCTTTAGATAATTATCTTTAACTCATAACTAAACATGAATACAAACATGCATATCCCAAAGATAGGCACAACTCAAGAAATAATGTAATTACGTCGGCTCTTCACAGATAGTCTTCAATCTCTGTAACTGTCATAACTGATTAGCATAACTTAACTAAAACTTCATATCTGACTCGGCGTGAATGCACATAGCATCTAGAAAATGTATACATCATGGAAATGAAAACGTATAGCTCCAGAATATCTATACTGATAATTGCATATAGAACATTGTTGTATATTATATGTTGTCATCAATGACAAACATACAATCAATTATTTGCACAGAAGCAAATCTCCAACACATGTACAACCCGAGCTACTAACACAAGTCTCAGACTAAAGAAACTGAGTCACAGACAGAGGGAACCGAGTCATAGACAGAGGCACCCGAGTCTCAGATAGAGGTGCCCGAGTCCTAGACAGTGGAACCCAAGTACCAGTTGGAAGAGCAGAAGATAATGTTTGAACATGGTGAACCATGTGGATCAAGCCCATAATCAAAGAGGAAGGAACCTGTGCTTGGAAAATATGTCAGAAGGCATCATGCACTTGAGCAAATAATTGGAGATCAGATAGAAGGTGTAATGACTGTGTGATGAAAATGTGTCACATTTATATGACTCATTCCATTCAAGGTTTCTCAAGAATGAGGCCTCAAATATCGAATCATAGCTCTCTAGTCATGGAGTGCAAAGGTGTGTGATGAAGGCCCTCAGATTGACCTAGTTGTGCCCATGCAAGTACACCATGAAATGAGAGATTCAATGCATGAAAATGAAATCTATTCTATATGATAATAATGTATGAAAGGAAATTAATCTAAATGATAACAATGAAAGATTAATCTATGAAAAGAAATATGCAAATTTAATCTATGAAAGTAAACATGAATCTAATCTAAATGAATAGCCATGGATGCAAGAAAAAGAAGACAAGAAGAGAGAAGTTGCAATATCCAAGCTTGAGTGCTCAAATTCCCCTCCAAAATTGCTCTCCAAACCTACAGCATAACAATACCTAAAAATTCTATATGAGAATGAGAAGGAGAGGTTTCCTTATAAAGAAAAGTGAATGGTTGAGATTAAGAGGCAAAAATCAAAGGCTATGATTAAGAGGCAAAAAGCCCACCACTTAGGAAGATGTGAAGAAAAAGGGATTTTTATTTAATTTATTTCCTTTTTCATCAAATAAAGTGCTTTAAGTGGGGATTTTTATTTATTTAATTAAAAGAGGGGTTTTCTTTTAATTAAATAAATTAGAAGAATTTTATTTAATTAAATGGGAGGAATTTAATTTAATTAAATAAGATAAATTTTATTTAATTAAAAGGGAGATTAAATCTTTTAATTAAATAAAAATGATCAAACTTTAGGAAATATTGAAATAATTAATTATGATTTGATCAAGGAAATTGATTTGAATTAAAAATGTTGCAAAACATTGATTCAGGAATTTGATAAATTGGTTAAAATAATAAATGGGGCCCATAGTCTAGGCGACCATTTTAGGATGTATATATTTGCCCCTCTTTGACTAATGTGTGATCATTCTGGGAACACATGTAGTCAAAGAATGCAGTTGAAGTGTGAGATCGATTTAGGATCACAAAACAACACAGACATCAACACCGTTGTATATAAGTAATTGACATCAGGAAAAAGATAAGAAGATTGAAAAAGACAAGGTCAACACCATTGTATATAAGTAATTGACATGTCCGAGATAATAATCTCAAGCAAGATTGCCCCAAACAGAACAAATGATAAGATTGATAAAGATGAATCAAGGATTGAAGTTTGATAGGTACTGCCCCCTCGTGATCGAAATCAAATGAGATAGAGGAGAAACAACAAATTGATAAACTTGATCAAATCAAACTAAAGATAAGGTTATTGATGTAAGATGAAAGATATAAGGATCAAAGAGCCAAGGTAGATCATCAAGCATGAAAGATTATGCCCCAAGGTTGAATTAGAAGAAAAGAAGTGAGGTGAAAGCAAATGGAAAATAGAAGTTTGGAAGAGGTGGAAAGAAATGGAGAGAAGAAAGATAAATTTTCCTCAAAATCAATCAACTGTTTAAGATAGAAAATTTTGATTGAGATCACGAAAGAAGATAAGGAAATGAAGATGAGAACGTGATCATAGTTGATTAAAAGTCCACAAGAAAGATGAAGGAAAACCCTCTCAAACTCGTAATGCAACCTAAAATGCAAACTAACATGAGGTCTAACAATGCAAGCTACATGAAAATGAAAAGGTATACTTGCAATAGAGCAACTGTAACATAGGACTTTGTGTTCATCGTTCATGATAGAATGTTAAGGAACTTATTTTCATCATTGGGCCATTATTAACGGACATCGGAAAATCACACAATCATCACTAGTCACAAGTGCGACTATGAAGATATGAATGTGATTTATATCGGATTGAAATGTGGAAAGATCTAACATAAGCATCAAAGACATAAAGGTCAAGATGACTATGATGTTAGCTTACCCAATTTAATATAGAAAAACCACGCTTGCATCAAGGCATAGAGGTCATGATGACTAGCAGAATGGTTGTGCAAAAATAGCGAAGCATAAAGCAGGAAGCAAATAAAAAACATGTCCTATGCCCCAAGTCCTCTAGCTATGCATCCCAGAGGGACTTATGAGACAAGGAAACTCAACGAAAATCAATAACAGTCAGCACACAAAGAAAAGATCATGACATAGCTCAAGCATTAAGTGTTGTGTTTAAAAATTTAAGTGTGTTAACTAATACTAAGTTCCGAGGATAAGGATCAAATGCTTGCAAGCTGGTAAGACCACATGACAAAACTAGGTAAGACCAAACCGATAAGTGTTGAAAAATACTCAATGTCAGGGGTTGTATTGAAAAACACAGTTGGGAAGGTGTTGAAAAACACTATTTGTGAGATTTCCTAAAGACTAACGCATCCAAGAGACCAAAGCTAATACAGTTATGCCCCCTAGACAAAGACAAAGACCAACTCTAGACCAAGGTAACAAGGACAAGACATGATGGAGAAAGGTTGTGTCGAGGACACACTCTAAGAAATAAGGGTGCAAAGGCCTCAAGTAGCGCCCGTTTCCAGGTTTTCACCACTTGGATTTTATTACAATTTTTCTCTTTCATTTTTTTAATTTTTTTTTCTTTTTTTTTTTAGGACTTTTTATAATTTTTGCTACCAAGGCACCTGTTTCCAGGTTTTCACCAAGGCACTTTTTCTATTTTTTTGAATTTTTTGAATTTTTTTTGGTATTTTTTGGAATATATAATTTTTTTGAAGATACATCAAAGCGCCTATTGCTAGATTTTCACTAAGATGATCATTTTTTTAGGATAATTTCCAATTTTTAGAATTTTTGACAATATATGAATTTTTTTGGATTTTTTCAAGATCAATAATTATGTACAAAGGATTCCCCCAGACAGAATGAGCATCATGGATAG
>MU225122.1:570124-602643 GCA_018584345.1 Thuja plicata
TAATTAAATAAAAATGATCAAACCTTAGGAAATATTGAAATAATTGAATTAATTATGATTTGATCAAGGAAATTGATTTGAATTGAAAATGTTGCAAAGCATTGATTCAGGAATTTGATAAATTGATTAAAATGATAAATGGGGCCCATAGTCTAGGCGACCATTTTAGGGTGGATACAATGACAAGGAACAAAATTAAAGGTACATGTTTTCTTAGTGAAATTAAACCTAGATCTATTAAAGATGCATTGAATGATGAAAGCAGGATAGAAGCCATGAATGAAGAGATTGAGCAGATAGAAAAGAACAAAACCTGGACTCTTGTACCTAGACCAAAAGACAAGAATGTGATTGGTACTAAGTGGGTTTTCAGAAACAAGATGAATGAAAAAGGTGAAGTTTCCAGAAACAAAGAAAGATTAGTGTGTAAAGGATATGCTCAAGAAGAGGGTATTGATTATGGAGAAAATTTTGCTCTTGTTGCAAGACTTGAAGGAGTCAAAACTCTTCTAGCATATGCAACACATAAAGGATACAAGGTATACCAAATGGATGTAAAATCTGCATTCTTGAATGGAATTCTTGCAGAGGAATTCTACATTGAGAAACCTGAAGGTTTTGTTGATCCCAACAAAAGGAATATGGTTTTCAAATTACATAAAGCCTTGTATGGATTGAAGCAAGCTGCTAGAGCCTGGTATGAAAGATTTCATGGTTACTTAATAAGTATTGGATTTCAGAGAACTAATGACAATAGTAGCTTGTATATCAAAGAAGGACCTCAGAAAAAGATACTATTAGCAGAGATATTTGTTGATGATACATTGTTTATTGGATACGATGATTTATGCAAAGCATTCTCCGAAGCTATGAGTAAGGAAGTTGAGATATCTATGTTTTGTGAAATCAAATTCTTTGTTGGTTTACAAGTTTATCAAATGAAGGATGGTATCTACATTACTCAGTCTAAATACATCAGAGAGATACTAAAGAAAGTTGGAATGGAAGATTCTAGGCCAGTTGGGACACCTATGCCTACTAGACATAAGTTTTCTAAGGATGATGACTCAAAGGAAGTAAATCAAACTATCTACAACTCCATGATTGGTAAACTTCAATATGTTGTTCACACTAGACCTAATATTGCATTAGTAGTTGGTATTGTTGCAAGGTTTTCAGCTAATCCTAGATAGAATCATTTGATGGCTATCAAAAGGATTTTGAGATATCTTAAGGGTAATGAAGAGTATGGATTATGGTATAAGAAAGGAGTAAACTTTGATTTGAAGACTTTTACTGATGTTGATTGGGCAGGAAGTGTTGATGATAGAAAGAGCACAAGTGGTGGAGCATTATTCCTTGGTAAGAGGTTAGTCTCTTGGACCAGTAAGAAACAAAATTGCATTTCTTAGTCTACAACAGAGGTAGAGTATGTTGTTGCAACAGTAAATTATTAAAATATCATATGGTTCAAATAGTTGTTGGCAGGCATGAAGGAGGAAACCAAAGAACCAGTTATTATTTATTGTGACAACAGTAGTGCTATTAAAATTTCGAAGAACCCTGTGATGCATACTAAGACTAAGCATATAGCAATAAAGTATCATTTATTAAGAGAATTGGTTCAAGACAAGGAAGTAAGGTTGGAAGATGTGAATACTAAAGAAAAAATTACAGATATATTCACAAAACCGTTACCTAAGGATGCATTCTTGTATCTTAGAGGAAAGCTAGGGGTGATTCCCTTAACTGAGGCTCACTAATGGACAGATTAGTGATGCATCAACTGAGCTACAGAACAAATTTAACATGTTGACGTAGATTGTCAGAGCTTACTGCATATGAATCAGTACAAATAGGTACATTACAACTTCATTAGATGTGTATTGGATGGTGACTTTGGCATTAGTTGTCAAAGAGGGAGAGATTATTGATGTCATGCCAAAGAAATTATTAAGGGAAATATTATTGATGATAAAGGGAGAAATTTTATCAGAAACTGAGATTGATGTAAGAGGGAGAAATCTGTATTTCAGTGATAGTGAAAATAGAGGGATTTTTCTAGATAAGGATTAGAATGAAGCTAAGGACATTAATAAAATTTTATCCTTGTTACTGTTTCTCTATAATTCTTTGTGCTATTACATGTTGTGTTTCCATCAATGCCAAAGAGGAAGATTATTGATGACAATTATTCAATTGTGTATTGTCATTGATGTTTACACAAATATAGTGATGTTACACAAATATCTATACCTAACTGAGAATAGTCAGTGTATGCCATGTTCTCTTAGGCATTGAAGAAGACCAAAGTGATTTCTAGTTCTAACCAAGTTCTCGCAGGCCTTACATTAATGGTCAGGCATTGAAGGATTACAGTGTTAGCCGAGTTATGCTTTTAGTGTCAGCTGACTAACAATAGTTTACACTTTATGTATAATTGGTTATATGCAGCTGACAGACTTAATTTTTATTATTTATTTGGAAGGTTATTCAAGCCGACTTGACAAGTCTTATCATATATACACAAGGTCAAGTTTGGATTGAATGTGTAAGATGTGTGAGTTTTTAATATGAAGAGCGAAGGCAAAATCAGATGGGATTTTGATTAAGGATAGAACATACAGAGATGCAATAGAATATTTGATCAGTAAGGATCTAGTTGTAAATCTAGAGTAGAGATCTGAATTAGAAAAGACAGTTGCTTCATCAAACAGGTCAATCAATTGTTACTCTCTAACAATTGTAGCAGTGATCCAAAATCTCTTTATAGAGTATACTTAACAGTCTTTTGTAAATCCTCTCACAAGGTGACATTTTTAAATTGAAGTGTTTGAAGACCTCTAACAAGGCCACTCCTTACAGGGTGATTAAATCCTCTAATAGGGTCACACCTAACAGTATGTATTGTAACCTTTAACATGGTTGGCTCCTAACAGGGCTCACTACAGAAGAGTGAAAAATAGTAACTCATTGCAATTGGTGGTTTTCCCAAATTGGTTTTTCATGTTAAATCTTGGTGTCATCTATGTACATGTTATTTTTTTTATGCTTTATGTTTCTACAATTAATCACTAAATTATAATCACAGTTAATATCTTAAAGTTTGCTTTGTTAACCGAGTGACAGTAGAATATTTGTGTTAACTGAGCAATAGTGATAAGTTTGATTAAGAAATATAAGGGACTTAGATTTTTTTTTGTGGTAACTGATTCACCCCTCCCCTCTTAGTTACTCAACTAATTTCCAACACATAGGATATGATTTTTACTCTAAGAGGGTGGGCTCGAGGGCTAAAAATGTAGCTGGCATTGTCATAGGTGTTGGTGTTTAAAACTGTTATGCTTTGAAATCTACCAATATAACTCGAGACTAATGTTAGGAGTGGTTAGGTCCAAGTACAAAAGCTCTACAAGGTAACTAGACCAACTATAGGGACAAGACTTCCATCTACACTTCTGGCTCTATTAAACCAAGGTGGGTACACCTAATCCAGATAACATACAACTCTTTGCAACTCTTTATAACTCTGGATTATAACAATAGATGATGATAAGAAAGTACTAAATTCTAACTAGACATTCATTGACTCTCCATTACCATGTAAGACAACATCCAACAACCACAAAACATAAAAAACTTTGGGAATGGTTTTGATGTGTAAGACTGCATAATATAGCCCAAAACCAATCAAAATGTATCTCAAAAGAATGTACTAATCCCTGATCAGTGCCTTATCCATTGGGAAATGTCTCAAATGCAAATACAGAAAACATGAACCAACTACTTTCAAAGATTCAAATCCATGAACACAAACACTGCAGACCAACTAATACTTATAAGATCCTTTTGTAGACATACCTAAAGAGTCTATGTCTTATCCAAAGCTGATTTAATTTAATCCCGGATCAAAACCAGGGAATAAAACACATACATAGAGAGGTTCTATGTAGTGAAACAAAAGATTCAAAACTCAAGAGATAAACACCAAGGAGAGACTTGAATCTGGAATAATTGCATTATTTATGATGAATCATGTTCATGAACATCTCTAATCTAAAACATACACGACTTCAATAATGTGCAAAAGATCTGAAAGTTTCTATTCTATCTAAATACAAAATGATATAGTCTTCTATATCCCCTTGGGACTAAATCCTAGACCAACACTTGGAATCCAAAAACTTCCAAACCCTTACAACAAAGAAAAGAAGGAGATATATAGAAGAAGGAGAACCCTAAAGGTAACATTTGTCTGACACTTTTCCTTCTTTATCAATTTGATTTACTGAATTCCTTCTTCTCACCGCTCTAATATTTATCCAAAAGATCTACATAAGATATCTTATGATCTTCTCTACCAACCAATTTATCATGCCTTCATCAAGAAGCAACCCCTCCTCATACTCCATCATGAGTACAATCTGATATGGAACTTCCATCTGCCTTGGGATTGTTGCATAACAGTCCTTTTTTAAAAGAAGTAATGGATAACCCATGCTTGTTTAATTCATTTAGGGTCTACATGCCTTCAAAGGAAAACAAATCCTCCAAACACAAGACTTGGGAAAAGATCCACCATAAAACATAGGAGACAAGGCACCGCTCTAGGGTTTCAAAAATCTGCAAATATCCCTCAAAAACCCCAATTGTCATCTCTAAACATAAATGCATTTAGAACTGCCCAATTCCTTGACGAGCCTCTTAAATGGCCATCTTACTAAATGCTTTCTATTTTCTTTTCAACAGTTTATTTGCAAAACATATACATGGACTTATGGTTTTATATGTGTAAACACATTAAGTAGTAAAATGGATGATAGAATAACATGGTATATTTTCTTAAAACTGATGGATAGAAATGGAAGAATACAATAATCATATATGCTAGTGAATGATCCTTGCCTATGCTATGTTTTTGGGTAGTTTTCTTCTTGTATCCATATGCCTTGCAAGAGTATTAATTAGAACTTAACACTTTCTTCCTAATATTAATGATGTGAATATGTATGTATCAAGGGTTGTGTGTGCATTAATCATTTTTTAGGGATTAGTCATGGCGTATTTAAAGATCAACATAATGGTGCCGAAGAAGTCAAAACCATTCATTGCTACAAGATGCCTTTGTGTTGAAGAAGTCAAGTAAGCACTTGAGAAAGTTAAGGTGTTGCTGCAAGATCTTTGTATAGGAGTGAGTCAATACAATTTTTTGTTAAATGCAGCACATGGATCTAGGACCCACAACGTACTATATTCTAGGAGGACTTATTCTCAATGAATTCTATTTCTATTATAAGACATTATATATCTGTAACGATCCTCATTAATGGAGTGATCTTAGATTTAGGGAGTAGTTATAGTTTTCCTTTAAATAAGATGAATGTTATTACTCTGAGGAGTTAGTCAAGTTAGTCGATTTTGCTGAATAGAAGCTTTCATAGTTGTAATACTATTTTATCTATCCAAGTGTATTTATTTTCCATGAATGAATAGAATGCACAACTTGAGTTCAATCCTTATGTTGATTGTATTTCTATTCACGGGCCCACTTAATGAGTGAATTAATTTGTTAGAGTAGGAATCATTTCCATTCTTATTTAGAAGTGAAGTAGAACTCTGTTGTTTCTGCAGCCACTAGTAACAAAACTAGTAGATTGTTCCTGCAGCATAGGTAGATAGAGTAATCCATATTCATGATTACTTGTTTTCGTAGAGTAAATCATTTATTTATGTTAAGAATAGATTTCCTGAAGCTCAATGCATTTAAATTTCATAGGATTAGTCATGAGGATTAAGAGAGTTTGAAGCAAATATTTTGCAGATGTCATTCCAAGTTTACATCCCTAGTCAATAATTAAATGAGACTGAATGATCTAATTAGCAACTATTTAGGGTGACCAATCCTAAAATAAGCAATCCAATGCTATGGGTTTCTAAGACAATTGTTTATTCAAGCATTTTTGGCGCCACTGTCGGGGATGGTGTTAATTCAAACTTACTTTAGTGTTCATGTTCACAGTATTTATAATTTAGGACTTAGTTTTAAGTAATCCTTTTATGCACAGAAGAAGAGAATATCATGGGAGATTCCTTCCTTGCAATATCTAGGTTGAACCATTTTATATTTTTAATTATGAACCTAAGGAACCCCAAGTTGAGAGTGAAGAAGAAGAAGAACCATTTGAAAATCTATTTGCTGATGCCCGTGGAGAGCTATCTTCGCCATCATCCTTTGAAGGATCGCTACATTTTAATGAATTTTTTGTTGAACCTGAGTATCAGGACAACCCATTCACTCTTTTTATTTATCAACCAAGATAATCAGGTCCTCCTCCAAGGATGGATTAGCCAACATTTCCTTTCCCCATCCCTACTCAGCATGGTAATCATAATCTGGAAAACATACCTGCCTCTACACTTCCCAAATTGTATGGCCTTATTACTAAAGACCCTGAAACCTTCCTTTTTGAATTTGAAATCCTCTGTAGGAGCTATGATTACACAACTGACACCCATAAGCTGAAATTTTTCCCATCTACTCTTAAGGAGGCTGCTTTAAGATGTTTCATTGGGTTAGGTGCCAATGCTATAGAAGATTGGGATGCAATGAGAAATATGTTCTTTTCTAAATATAAGGAGTACTGTAGGGGTCATGATTTGAAAGGAGATGAAATTTTCAAAATGTCACAAAAGGAGGATGAGACCTTGGAAGACTATGTATCAAGGTTTATGTTTAACTTGCAGCACAATACACAGCATTAATTGAATGAGGAGTCACAAAAACATCTTTTCCTAAAAGGTATAAATGATGGAAGTATTGAGGCCTTAAACTTTATGGAGGGTGGAGACATAACTCAGAAGAACTAGGATGATATAAAGAATATACGTCTGAACTATTCAAGGGATACTGTGAAGAAAGGAAGAGGACTCATAGATTTACCTCATAATTCCAATGGTTCAAGAGTATCTAAGATGGAGTTATCCAATCTTCTGTCTAATTTTAAGCAAGACATCATCAATGATGTTTCCACTTAGTTGGAAAAAATGCAAGCAAGAAGGAAGAAGGAGGACACATAAGCTATGCTGACTGAATTTTTCTCTCACTGCAGAGAAAGGAAAAGGAACTGTAAGTGAAAAACATTTGCCTCTGTGAACACTAATTTAGTGCCCACCAAATTTAAAGCTATAGACGAGGAGAATGGAGAGGTTTTCTATGTTTCTCAAAGGTGACCATGGGCTCAAAGAAAAGGTATGCCTCAAGACCCCTTGAATAATTTTAGTTATAGTAATAGCAGACAATGGAAAAACCAAAACCCTCAAAATTTTGGCCCTCAAGGACAGAATTGGAATTATAAAATTGGTCTAACCAACAACCACGGTATAACCAAACCTATCAGCAACAACCTCCTTTTAACCCATACCAACAACAATTAACCCAATATCAACAGCCGCAACAAAATAACCAAAGGAAACTAAATGGTAACTGACAACAACAACCTCAGTGGGGACCCAATCAGCCTAATCAACACTAAGCTATTATGACTCCACCTCAGCATCAAGCTATTATGCCTCCACCTCCTGCAGCCAATAATAATCCTCAGAAGCCAATACAACTGCCTGCACAACCAACTCCAAATCTTAATAACAAGCAACAAGATTATTCCCTACAAGTGAATGATATTCACTTAAGATAAGGAACTACATTTCCTGCACCTATGGAACCTATAATAACTAAAGTTCCTAATACTGAGGAAATACTTGAGAACCAAACCATTGCTACTTCACCTATTCCATAATCTACACCAGTATTGAAAAATCTGCCTTATCCACAAAGATTGGTTAAATCAGCACACTCAAAAGAAAATCCTATTGCAGCTGATTTGATTGTCCAACTTAAGAAAATGACTGTTCAAATTCCTTTGTTGGATGCCCTCAAAGAAGTTCCAATTTATAATAAGGAAATTAAGGAAGCCTATATCAAGAAACCTGGTAGAAAGAAGAAAGACCCTTACACTGTCCATGTCCTTGGGAAACTTGCTAATCTCATGCTAAATAAAGTTTTAATGCCTAAATACTCTGATCTAGGAAGTCCAGTGATTACCATTCATATCAATGGTATACAAATACATAATTTCTTGATTGATTTTGGAGCATCCATCAATGTAATGACTATGGAAGTTTTGTTAAGACTTAGCATCATTGGTTTAAGGGAAACACCTACAATACTCCAGTTAGCTAATAATTCCACTATTAACCCAGCTGGCATGGTAGAAGACATCATTGTAACACTTGATTCCTTGGATTACCCCTCAGATTTCATAATCCTATCTCCCAAAACCACTCTAGAAGGATATCCATTAATCTTAGGAAGACCTTGGCTGGCCACAACAGATGCTTGCATTGCATTTCGCTTAGG
This sequence comes from Thuja plicata, assembly GCA_018584345.1. Classification (NCBI taxonomy): domain Eukaryota; kingdom Viridiplantae; phylum Streptophyta; class Pinopsida; order Cupressales; family Cupressaceae; genus Thuja; species Thuja plicata. The sequence continues at coordinate 578,541 of MU225122.1, forward strand.
AAAAATGACAATATATGATGGGATAAATACCAAGAAACTAACTCTGTATTCTCCAACAAAGCCCCAATTTGAACTTGACCAGGTTATCTGGCCAGATCTAGGTGATGCTACCCTTGAACCAAATTCATTGCAACATCTCATGGTTATTGGAAGAGATCCATTTATGGTCTCACAAGAGGAAGATGACATAGTAGTGGAAATACTCACTAATTAGTATGGCTCTAACGCATCATCTTGTCATGTCCCTAGTTGTTCACTCCAAATGATACTGCCCAAGCAAACCTCACCTAAGATTCATGTAGCATATGATTACCTTCATACCTTGTTATTACCACATGAGATAAAGTCACCCTCATTTGCAAAAATTATGATGCTCGATAAAGTAAAAAAGGTAGAAATTGCCTTAGGAAAAGAGGTGAATGTCAATAAGAACCTCACAACATCTCAGATGACTAGTCTTCTCCAACTTTTGAAAGAAGTCAACAAGCCTTTGCATGAGACTACACCGATATGAAGGGGTTAGACCAAAAGATTTGTACCCGTAGGATTTACATAAGTCCTGAGTCCAGACCAATTAGACAAGCCCAAAGAATAATTAACCCAGCTCTACGAGTTATAGTGAAGACTGAGTTACAAAAACTCCTTAAAGCTAGATTTATATATCCTATTTCTGACAGCCAGTGGGTTTCTCCTTTAGTAATTGTTCCAAAGAAAGGGGGAAAATGGAGAGTTTGTGTGGATTATAGGGAGCTTAACAAAGCCACTAAAAAGGATCACTTTCTATTACCTTTCATTGACCAAGTACTTGACAACCTTGCTGGTAAAAATTATTTCTCATTTCTAGATGGTTTAAGTGGATATAACCAAATCTAGATATCACCAGAAGATTAGGATAATACAACGTTCACCTGTCCTTGGGGAAAATTTTCTTATTCGGTCTTGACATTTGGATTGTGCAATGCACCTGCTACTTTTAAGCAGACGGTAATCACTATATTCTCTAACATCTCTGCTGACTCTGTGGAGATATATATGGATGAATTCACTACATATGGAACCACATTTGAGGAGGCATGTGATAAATTGGAGAAAGTTTTGAAAATATTTCAAGAGTATAACCTCTCCCTTAACAGTGAGAAGTTCTATATGATGATGGAAGAGGGAGTTGTTTTAGGACATTACCTTTCTTCCTTTGGCATTCGGGTTGATCCTACAAAGATTGCAGTCATCAGTACACTTCCAACTCTAGTAAAATAGAAGGATGTCAAGAGTTTTCTTGACCACGCTGGTTACTACAGGAGATTAATCAAAGACTTTAGTCAACTTGAAGCCCCATTGTATACCTTGTTGAAGAAATAAATAGAGTTTGAATGGATAGCTGACTGTGAACTATCATTTCAGAAGCAAAAGGATGTTCTGACAAAGACACCTATCCTCAGAGGACCAGACTGGAAGTTTCCATTTCATATTCACACTGATGCATCTGACCATGCCATTGAAGTGGTGTTAGGACAAAAGGAAGGTACAATTGAGCATGCTATTTATTATATTAGTAAAAGCTTACAAGGTGCTGAACTAAACTATATTGTTACTGAAAAGGAATTGCTAGTAGTAATCTATGCACTCAATATATTCAGACATTACATTATTGGTTATGAAGTATTTGCATACACTGATCATTCAGCAATCAAATACTTGATGAACAAGCTTTCCATCACCGACAAGTTAGCAAGATGGTTACTCCTTATGCAGGAGTTTGATATGATAATCATTGATAAACCGGGCAAAGCTAATGTAGTGGATGACTTCTTATCTAGATTACAAGTTCCAGATGATCCTACATCAATTGATGATAACTTCCCTAATGAGCACATGTTCTTTGTTGATACTTACAATCCATGGTATGATGACATTGCCAACTACCTTGCTATAGGAAGGACACCACCTCGTTTCTCGCCTAGAGACCGTAGACTTCTGGTTGATAAAAGCTTCAAATTTTCATGGATATCAGGATTTATGTTTTACACAGGTCCTGATCAGGTCACCAAAATATGTGTTCACGAAGTTGAGACTTATGACATCCTTAGGGCTTGTCATGATGAGCTGTGTGGTGGTCATTTTGGAGGAAAGTGGACCACATACAAAATATTGACAATAGGATACTATTGGCCTACCCTCCATAAGGATGCAGCTAAGCATACAAGGCATTGTGACAGATGCCAGTGCATGGGATGCTCGACCAAGTCAGATGAAATGCCCTTGTAGCCTCAGGTGGTGGTGACACCATTTGACAAATGGGGCATTGATTTTCTTGGACCTATCAAGCCATCTTCTCATGGTAAGTCATATATCTTAGTGTGTACTGACTATGAAAAAAATGGGTAGAAGCTAAAGCAATGTGGCATGCCAGAGATTATAAATTAGCATAATTTCTATATGAATGTATCTTTACCAGGTTTGGAGTACCTTGTGAGATAGTAAAATATCAAGGTGCACAGTTTACTTCTAATCTTAGCCCTAAATTGATGCATGAATACACAGTGAGACATGGTAAATATTCCCCATATCATCCCCAGGCCAATAGGCATGCAACAATAACAAATAGGGAAATTGAAGCAATCCTAACCAAAATAGTTGTTGTTCACAAGAAGAACTGGGCTACTCGCCTTCCTGAAGCCATTTGGGATTACAAAACAACATGGAAAACAACAACTAGTTTTACCCCTTTTGAACTGGTTTATGGAAAATCTGCATCTATGCCTATCGAGTTTCAACATAAAACTCTCAGGATGATATTGGAATTAGACATTGACCTTACCAGGGCACAAGAGGAGCGAATATTGCAGCTAAATGGATTGGATTAGTATAGGAAATCTGCACTTCACAATACTTAATTGATTTAGAAACAAAGGAAGAAGTGGCACGACAAGTTCATCAAGGAAAATAAATTTTCAATTGGTGATTGGGCCCTTCTATATGACTCACACTACCAACATACCCTAGGTAAATTTTAGACACAGTGGCTTGGCCCTTATGAGATAGTTTATGTGTTTGAAAATGGCGCAGTTCAGTTGTCTACTATTGATCCCGTATGATTCAAATTGCTTGTCAACGATCATCGACTCAAGATCTATCACAAACCAATGAGTCAAGAAGAATTCCTACATCAGTTCCAGAAAAATGATGACAACAACACTCCTACAGCAGAAGAATCTGGGTCTTCCACCCAGATTTCCACTAATCCTTGATTTCTATCAAAGATTCCATAATAAACATTTCACTTCATGTGAAATTATTTCTCCGTAATAACAATTCACCTCACCTCCTCTCTCTACCATTTTTCTACACCATTGCATCACTCCATCAGTGCATGTCATATTTCAGAACAATCTTCCTGCAGCGCTTACCAGGTTTGTGACACATACCTTTTTTCATATTTTATTTTATTCATTTTTATTAGGATTACGTGTTCTTTTAATTTTTACTCTTGCACAACCTGGCCTGGTGGGACCCATGCCTTAAACTTAGTTGGGGGGAGGGGAATATTCCATATTTTCAAATTTAAACATTAGCATGTCAAGTATGAAAATATGTTTCTTGTCTTTTCAAAGATGACTGTCATCATGCTTTAAGCAGTCTTGTCATTCCATGATTGCATCATCATGATTGAAAGGAATTAAAAGATATTAAAAGTTGGAATTTAATTTATGATGATATGTTCACGTCATGTTCGGGGTGGCAGGCCTTGACACGAGTGAGGGTATTATGAAATTTCATGCATTAAAATGATTTTAATTGCCTGGATTAAATCATATTATTTACTCCATTGTTTTTGTTTGCAACACTTTGAGTCTGTAAATTTTTGAATCTTGATTTTCCATTTTTGTGCTTCTGTAAAAGCTTCTGCAAATTTTTTTTGTCTATAACAATGGGGGGTGATCTTCAAAGACAAGAGCCAACTAATCACAAATTTTTACTAGGAGATGCATCTAGTTGTGAAATGTTCCAAAGGAAAGGTTGGTTGAATTACTGTCTAAGCCTCAATGGTTTTGACAAAGAAATTGCTCTGTAGTTTTTAAATACTCTGCAGAATGGGTTCATAGTGGTGAAAGGATTAAGGATTGAGTTTACAAAAGACATTGTGGTGGAAGTAATAGGGTTTCCATAGGAAGGTGATAAATGGACTAAGGACCTTGATTTACGCTCAGCTAGGGCACAGTTCACCTTGCATGGTGATCCACGGTTAGACATTGACAAAAAGAAAGGCACTTCAAGGATATCATTGCCCTTGGATTATATTCAGCCAGATTCCTTTATCATATAGTATTTTACCTACAAAGGGAGCTAAAAATATCTGCATGGTCTACATTTCAAAATCCTGAGCGATCTTCGCCATGACAAAAGGCCGGTAAAGTTACCTAAATTTTTATTTAATATTGTGAAGAAACAAGCTTCTCTGGTTCAATCAGGAAAAGATCAGTCAGTTTCTCATCATTGCTTAATTAAATTAATTGTGGAAAGAGAGTTGAATAAGAAAATGATAGGAACTTGGGATTAATTTTTAAAAATGGATGAAATAGTGCCTAGAATGGTCGACCCTAGAGGCCAGGGTGTAGGAAGAAGAGAGAACATAGCAACTGGGGTTTGTAAAATAACTCAAAGAGTAGGAGTCATTCCTAAAGCTTCTTCCTCTAACCCTAAACCACCTAGGAAGAGAGCTTGTGACATTGGTACTCCTATTTCCAGTAGGAAGAAAGGTAAAAACAAGAAAGTTGATGATATTCCTGAAACCCCACCTTATGTAAAAACTAGGTCTACTTCCAGGAAAGACAAAGATAAAACCCTAGAAATAAAAGAAGTAATTCTAGGACAGCATCCTGGCAATAAGAATGATATTGATAGGGCTAATGAAACCTTTCCCTCACATGAGGAGGAAACACCATAAAAACCTCCTATAGCAGCTACGGAGGAGGTGTCTTCCAGCAAGAGGAAACACAAGAATTCTCCATGCTCTTCCAAAACCCCTGCTAGAAGAAGTGTGAGGCTTTCAGTAAACAACAAGGAAGTTGAGAATCTTGTTCAAACTATGAATATAGAATCCTTTGAATCTATGGAGATACCCTCTTCTGAGGTAATGGTTCAAAAAAATACAGATAGTGATACTGTTTCTTATAATACAAATTTAGAAGCAGGAGTTAACCCTAATGTTGACTATATCCTTATCGATAGTGATGAAGATTCTAATGAGGCAAAGGAGTTTTTTTGATAACTCTGTTAGAAAAGATATTTTTGATGATTCAGAAAATTTACCTTCTAATGAATTCCCTGAACTCAATAGGGATGTTATTGAAAAGGTGCTAGACCAAATTAATAAGGATGGGTTGGACACACTGGCTAGAGCAGCTAAATCCTGTCAAGGAGATAATGTAGTGAAAAATCTTGTGTGGAAAGGAAAGTCCTCCACATAGGAAAACATAATAAAAACCCCTCAGCTTGCACTAGGATGGACTAAAATTTTTAATCAGGAATCTATGCCACCACCAGACCTATCTACACCCTTAACTGCAGGGTTGAGTTTGTATCAGCAATTTGTATGGGAAAGGGCACAATGGGAATTAGAGAAAGAAAATTTGAAACAAACCATTGATGAGCAATCTCATCAATTAGAGTAGAAAACAAATCAAATTGAAGTGTTGAAGAGAAGGGTTGATCAGATAACTAAATTAATTACAGAGGTTATGGCATGCAGATCACCGTCACCAGTATATGGTCTATTTCTTAAGGAAAAATTCATTAATTTTAAGTTAACACCCCATGAGTTTCATGATGCGTTTCAATTAGATCCTACATCTTTAAAGAGTTTATTATGTGATTTCTATTTGCATAATCTTTCTATGCCAGATGACAGGGACTGGAATTCACTCCTTTATGTGGGAGATGTCCAATTGAGAGAAGTAAAGTCTTGGATACAAAATGAAATAAGCAGGTAACATCAAGCTTTACCTTACAGAAACAGTGAAATAGAGACACCCTTGCTTATGAGACATGAAGTTCAACATTCCAGAAAAAAATTTCTTGATTGGATCTCAGTCATTGTGAATCCAAGTAGAGCCAACAAGGTCTACCCAGTTAGAGAGCAAGCGTATATAGATTGGTTTCAGCACTCATCGCATGATATTGAAGCTGAAATCACTGCTTATAGGCAGAGATGGATAAGGATGTCCCATGACCTAAAGTTTAGAGAACCCCATTCTCCTTAGAACCTGACTCTTTCCACTAGATGAGATCCATGGTACATCATGTTGGGCAGGAAAATGCTTAATTGGTTTCCATTAAGATTCCAACCACCTATTCTCCTGAAGCCATTACTAGCAGTGAATGAAAAAGCAGAAGATCATGACATGACTAGAGAAGTCTAGAAATGGGAAAGACTCAAGGAGAATCATGGATATTTCAACTACATTGATGATGAGTCAGAAGATAAGATTGCCAGTGACCTAAGGCTGAGAGCCAGGATCCACAACTTTATGATTGCTAGATACCAGCAATAGGATAGTTGGGGGGAATGATGAGCCTCTTAAATGACCATCTTACTAAGTGCTTTCTATTTTCTTTTCAATAGTTTATTTGCAAAACAGATACATGGACTTATGGTTTTATATGCATATTTTAAGTGTGAAGACATTAAGTAGGAAAATAGATGATAGAAGAACATGGTATATTTGCTTAAAATTGATGGATAGAAATGGCAGAATACAGTAATTATATATGCTAGTGAATGATCCTTTGCCTATGCTATGTTTTTGGGTAGTTTCCTTCCTGTAGCCATATGCCTTGCAAGAGTATTAATTAGAACGTAACACTTTATTCCTAATATTAATGATGTGAGTATGTATGTATCGAGGGTTGTGTGTGCATAAATTATTTTGTAGGGATCACTCATGGCATATTTAAAGATCATCATAATGGTGTTGAAGAAGTCAAAACCAACCGTTGCTACAAGATGCCTTTCTGTTGAAGAAGTCAAGTAATCACTTGAGCAAGTTAAGGCATTGCTGCAATATCTTCGCATAGGAGCGAGTCAATATAGTTTTCTGTTAAATGCAGTGTGTGGATCTAAGACCCACAACGTACTATATTCTGGGAGGACTTATTCTCAATCACTGTTATTTCTGTTATAAGACATTATGTATCTATAACGATCCTCATTAATAGAGTGGTCTTAGATTTAGGGAGTAGTTATAGTTTTCCTTTAAATAAGACAACTTTTGTAACTCTGAGGAGTTAGTCAAGTTTGCTGAATAGAAGCTTTCATAGCTATAATAGTGTTTTATCTATCCAAGTGTAATTATTTTCCATGAATGAATAGAATGCACAGCTTGATTTCAATCCTTTTATCTTGATTGTGTTTCTATTCACTCATCCAATGGGGCCCACTTGGTGAGTGAATTACTTTGTTAGAGTAGGAATCATTTCCATGCTTATTTAGAAGTGAAGTAGAACTATGTTTTTCCTGTATCCGTGATTACTTGTTTTCCTAGAGTAACTCATTTACTTGTGTTAAGAATAGTTTTCCTGAAGCTCAATGCATTTAAATTTCATAGGATTAGTCATGAGGATTAAGAGAGTTTGAAGCATATACTTTGCAGATGCCATTCCAAGTTTATGTCCCTGGTCGATAATTAAATGAGACTAAATGATCTAATTAGAAACCATTTAGAGTGTCCAAACCTAAAATAAGCAGTCCAATGCTATGGCTTTCTAAGACAATTGTTTAGCCAAGCATTCCTCTCCAAGCAACACCTTACAGGTGCACACATACAATCTAAGAGATCATATTTAATAATTTATTTCTCTACAGTACATGACATGGCTCACCGCTTTAACAAACCTAGAGAAAGGATTTAAAATTTAAAATTTTGGTTACAACAACTATAGGTGGTGCGAAAAAGAGCATCAACGATGCAAATTTAAACTTTACTCAACTTTAAAACTGAGATGTAGATCATATTTTAAGTAACCCGCAAGTCAACAATTAGATTTGGACACACGACACCTCGTCGTGATGCCTCAAAGGGTAACTACCTTCATCTTTCCAATCCAGGCATCGCGCACACCATCAGATAAAAATAGTCCTGACAACTCTTTAACTTTCACCTGAGTTAAAAACTGCAGGTCCCACTGACCTCTACGTGGCAAAATACTATTGGCCCTGAGAAATACCCATTCCTTTTTTACCTGTGCTAACTGGATAGGACATGTGTCAACCTGTCATGATGCCTTGAACATTAACTAACGATCACCTTCCCAATCAAGGCTTCATGCCAACCGTTTGATCCATTTAGATATGCATGAAACCTACTCTCATTTAGCTCAACAACCATCAACCACGTGTCATCACCTTGTGCACTCATGGGAATCAACTATCTTCTGCTCAAACCATCACGACTGTATGAAAACTCGCCACCTGTCACACCTCTTCCACATCATCTCTACATGGGCCCAAAAAACTATCCCTCATGTCCTCCAGTTGGCCACCACATCACTGTCCCAAGCTCTGATTTGTCTGTCAAAAGGCGCATGCCTTTTAGGCACTTAACCATTGTGAGCTCAGCTATAAAAACATGAAAGTGCTCTTCAGCACAATGAATTTGGGATAAAATCCTATGGCACCCCTGACCTTAGATGGACATGTGTCACAACAACACAATGCCTCAATGATCAAAACCTTGCATCTCTTGATCTAAGCAATGTGACGACCACACGATCAAAATGTAAATGACTGATCATTAACTTCACCCTAGCGCTAATACGGTCTCACCAACCGCCACACATCGCCTCAATGCAATGCCTCGATGACTATCTATCAATCATCTCCTAATCAAGGAAAAGAACCCATTTTTGGATGAAATCCAACCTGGTCTATCTTTAACCTATCCCTAGTCTCGATAACTTTACTCGTAGCGATCATGCACGATGCCTTGAACACTAACTGTCGTTCATCTTCTCTTCAAGGAAAAGTGTTGACCACATGATCAACTCAGATCTGCATGATGTATAAATTTATCTCTGACGGGCCCCAAGATATGACAACTTAACATACATCAACACGACACAATGCCTTAAAGAGTAAATTGATTGCATCTCTTGATTAAGGCAATGCATTGACTGTACGATAAAATTTGACTTGATCACTTATTAACATCGCTTGATCTTCGGCCAGGTCCCACAAACTACAATTTGTCACATAGGCGTGATGCCTTGATGGGTAAAAATAAATCATCTCATCTCCGAGGAAAAGCGCCCATCATAGGATTAAAATAGATCTGACCACATGATAACCTCCCACTTAGCTAGAAAGAAAGGGCCCGCCACACCTGAGATGGACACTTGTCGTCCAGGCACAATGCCTTAATGGTTAACTACCTTCATTTTTATATTTAAGGCAATGCGCCAGTCATAGGATTGACTTCAACTTGCTCGACAGATGTAAAAGGTAATAAAGGCATGTAGAGGCATAGACTTAGGAAAAATTAAAATACCACCCTGCTAAGGTTAAGGAAATATAATGTGGCCCCTCTGATGACGACATGAGCACATGAGTTAAGTGACTTAAGTTACACAAAAAGTAACTTCATTTTATAATAGCTTTGAGGGACTAGGGTTTTTCAAGAAATGAAACAAGGGTTTAAGACCAGAGACATAAAGCATGAATAAACGGGCCTAAAACCACTTGCAACAAACCATAGAACCATAGGAAAACTTTACAGGGCTAACAACAGGCATAGATAGTTGAGCGGGATCGCATGATTGCAAATAGGGACCATCACATTCAGGGATTGATTACAGCCAAGGATTATATTTAGCATGTTGTGACCTACTAGGGTGCCAGAGCTGCTTACTATTATGCTTTGTATATTGTAGTTGTTCTTGAGGCGAACAGGACGCCTAGGTACTCATAGTTTTTTGCTAGATCTGAGGGAGCTATCCCTCCACCTCCTTCTAGAGCTTAGGCTCCACCTCCTCCTCCTCGTGATGGTGGTGTGGGAGGGAGTGAGTATTGATATTCCCTTCTCTATCTTATCCCTTTATGATTTTTGGTACACACAACTATATACGTGATTCATTTGTATCGAGGATGTACATTTTTCTTGAGACTACATGATCACACTTTGGTAGACATTTTGATATATATATATATATATATATGATGTGTTTCTCATTTGGATTGTGATGTCTACATGGTTTCTTATCTTGTTTGGTCATGTGATATCTTTGATTAGATTAGCATCTTGTGACATATTTGTTTTCATATATACTAATTAGTTCTCTTATGTATCTTGGATAGAAGTGCTTTATGAGATGTATCTTGTTTATATTTTATTATCATGCATCGTTCTCCTATTATTATATCTATGATATTATCTTTTTAACTATAACATCCTCTCAAAACATTGGTTATTTAGCATGTCATGCCTCTTGTATGATTGATTCTTACCCTTTCTTGCAGATATATAGCCTCAAGATGATTGAGATCGCATGTTAAAGAATGCACTCCACCCCTTCGATGAAGGATTTAAGGGATAGCTCTTTTAATATCACAATTACATCATGAATGCAAGCCTAAGATTATATGAAACCTACAACATGAGTCTAGTCAGTGATTCCTTTTAACCAGTTTTGTCATCATCGAGTGTTTGGGTCATCGGAGTCGATACAACCCTTACTGGTGCTACTGTGACCATAAGGATATGAGTATGAATTTCATCAAATAAAATGTGGGAAACCAATGTAAGCATTGAGGTATTGAAGCCAAGATGACCTGAGAATCTATTTCTAGTTGATATTGCAAGGGTACACCAATATCAAGGCATACAAAGGTGAGATAACCATGAGTGTGATCTTGTGTAAAAAGACAAATTAATAACAGTCAAGAAGATAGTTTTGACCTCACCTTGGTATACAAATAAATGGATTCAAGGTATGTGAGGCTGATCCACCATACTATGGAGGCTCTTATCACAGACACCCAATTTATTTGACGTTGCGGGATTGTCGGGACCACACCAAAAAGCAGCAATGAAAGAAAATTGTATGAAAATCATTGATAACATAAAACATTCAATAAAATGTTCACCATACTTCCAACAGGTGTGATCTCTATATGTTTGTTTGTGTAGGGTGTTGGTAAATACCATTGTTCTTGTGAGCACATAGTGTTGAGAAACACAGTTGTGTGCTTGAGTGTTATTAAGACAATAATAAGGCTCAATGGTGTGTTATCCGAGGTGTCTTGAGAAACACAGATGTATCCAAATAGGTAGTGTTTAAGAAATACTACTAATTAGGCTATTGAGAAACATCATTGTGTCAGTGGAAATTGTCTAGTGGCTGAAAGACTAGGATAACTGACGTTGATTGGTGAGATGACTATCAAGATATTGACTTGGTTTTTGAAATTGTGAGGAGATTTCCCTTGTTGAGGAATGAGTCCCTAGGACTAAGACATTGACAAATTCCAAGCTATGGTGGCGAGACGCTAATTGAGATGAGTTGTGTAAGGTCATGAAAGTGACTGAAAGCTCATATATGCAATGGAGCAAGCTAAAGCCTCTATAGGAAGGATAGCCAAGCTACACATTGATAGATGGAGCATTACTTACAAGTGACACCTATTTTCTAGGTTTTCACCACTTGGAAGAATTTCTATTTTTTCTATCAAGGCACTTGTTTACCAAGTTTTTACCAAGCCACTTTCTTTTTTGCTTTTCCAAATTGTTTGGTATTTTTTTTTGTGATATTCATCAAGGTGCATATTTGCCAGGTTTTCACCAGGATGATCATTTTTTCAAGAATTTTTCAAATTTTTAGATTTTTTCTTCTTCTCTGTTGTTTTTGGTATTTTTTTTAAGGATCATTTTCTTTGTTCAAGAGCTGCTCTTTTCTCATAATGTCTAGATGTAGAACTTTTTTTAGTGGATTGTGTTGATTGGGTGAAGAAATGTTTCCCCTTTTGGAGTTGACAGTTGATAGGCTTCAGAGCCAAATGTTGCAGTAATCACGAAGGGACCCAGTCAGTTAGGTTCAAACTTGCCCTTTTATTCTCGATTTTATCAATTTTGTTGATTCTCTTTAAGTACAAGATCACCAACCTAAAATTCTCACTGTTTCTTATTTTGACCTCTAGACATCATTTTTTGATAGACCCTTGGATGGTCAAATGCTTCTTGTCTTCTCTCATCAAGCAGTTCTAATTCCTAGGTTCTGGAAATCCTGTAATCCTCATTAGTTATGAGTCCTTAAAGAGAGACCCTGAGTGACGATATCTCTACCTTTATAGGTAATACTTCCTCTGCGCCATATATCAAGGCGAATGGCATTACCCCTGTAGGTGGTCTGATACTAGTATGATAGGCTCATAAAGTTGAGTCAACTGGAGATGCCAATCTTTTCCCAATTTTCTCATTGTGCTATGTAAGATTTTTAATATGTTTATGTTTAATGCTTCTTTTAGTCCATTCCCTTGCGGGTAGTAGATAGAGGAACAATGCTCGGTAATATGGAATTTATCACACAATTCATCAATGTATTTGTTCTTGAATTCTCCCCCATTGTCTATTATAATAGAGGAAGATATCCCATACCTACTTATGATATAGTTTAGGATAAACATTGATACTTGTTTACCGGTTGCCTTTATAAGCGGGACTGCTTTGACCCACTTTGTGAAGTACTCAGTGGTCGTAATAATGAATTTGTGTATGTTTGATGATGAACGATATATCTGACCTACCAGGTCAAAGGTGTTGGATGATATCAGATTTGGATAATATTCATTTGTTTATATTCATGTTTTGTCAATGATGTCAACATATGTTTCAGTGGAGAGAACAAACTGGTTACTTGACTGGCAGAAGTGTATGGACATTGTACGGATGTTTCAGAATGATCGAAGACGGGGATATGAAGATGGATGTTTGTTGACCTTACGCCTAAGGTCGCTTGGCTTTATGTTGCATATTGAGGATGTTATAGTTGTGTTAATGAAGACTGGTTTCTGGACTGTAACTGTCATGCTTGATAGAGCATGTCTCTGTGTTTTGGGTATATCTTACAGATGAAGATATTTCAGGTGATGCGAGCTTACTGGATGACATAGGACATATTGAGGAACATTGGTTATTGATCTATTTGCGTGAGCATGTTGGTGATGTTAGTTGTGGCATGCATTATGGAGGAGACCTATTTTGGTGGCCGACTTCAGACATGTAGCGTGTATTATGAATTGTGAATGTGGATTGTGGATCTTGGAGCACAACTGATGGATTGTATTTGATGTTTACTTGTTATAGCTACTGTGTGTATCTTAGCAAGGGGTTAAACAATTATTTGTATATTGGGAAGGCGTAATTGGCCGACCTAATTAATTATTTGTGTATTAGGAAAGCTTAATTGGATGACCTAATGAATTATTGTAAAAGGGTATATATGGGATATATTTTATTTTGGAAAGATGTGGTAGAGATTGAAAAGGAAAAGAAGTGAAATTTGTGAGGTTTGTTGTGCTTCTGGATGTAGAGCAGAGATTGTGATAAAGATACTTCATTAGAACTGACCAAGCAAAGAAAGTTGCTATATATATTTCCTATTTACATTTGTTCAGATTGTGAATCCTTGAGGGTGGCTTTAACCTTCTTTGGGCAGTATGCCTGGGAAATGAGCCTACTTTTTTTCTTGACTTCTAACGGGGTTTGTCTCCTAATAGGGACTGTGTACTGTAATGTTGTAATAAGATCGTAATAGGGATAAATATTTTAATAGGGATACTATACTCAAAGTACATTATTTTTGGGTACTAATTCCCATCGGGGTTTTACCTTTAACAGGGTTTCCTTGACAACAAGTATTATGTTATTGTGTTGGCATTTACTGTGTTATCATTTGCATTGCAGTTTTGGTTTATAAAGTTTAAATTTTAATATTCTATATCACAATTGATTCACCTCCCTCCCCCCTCTCAGTTGTGCTTGTGGACTGTTATTCCTAACAATTGGTATCAGAGCTACTGGTACTTAGAGAGAAAGCTTAACAACTTGAGGTGATCCTAAAGATGACTTACTACAGGAAGGATAGTCTGAAATTTGACCCTAAAAACTTTGATAGTTGGAAGAACAAGATGAGAACACATTTTCTATGTTTGGGAATTGACTATTGGATGATCATAAAGAAGAATGAAAATATAGCGGCTGGGGATGAACTGGAGAAAGCTACTAAAGATGAGAAGAAGCTATTTTCATGTAATATGGTTACAAGGGAATTATTGACCAGCGCACTTTCTGAAGGTGAATTCACAGAAGTAAAAGACTTGGACTCTACACATGAGATTTGGACAAGATTAGAGGCAATGTATGAAGGAGATAAGTTTACAAAATAGGAAAAGCTACAAAACTAGAAGATAAAGATAGAATCACTGAAAATGAGAGAAGATGAGAACATTAGGGCATATGGATAGAGAATTACTGAATTAGTTATTGACATTAGAAACTCTGAAGGTACTTACAGTGAGGAAGAAGTGATTGTGAAAATTCTTAGATCTTTGACACCTGCTTATAGAACCAAAGTACAAGCTATAGAGGAGATTATACCTTTAACACCAAACTTCACTAGAGAGATGTTGATTGGTAAGCTAACTAATTTTGAGGCCGAAGAATTGGGAGACATTTTCCCAAAAGTTGAGTCAACATTCAAGAAAACCGTGCATAGAAACAAAAAGACCTTATCTGGAATTGCAAGCACCAGCAATAGTGATCTGAAAGAAGAGCTTGGAGACTATGTTGAGGAATGAGAACAGATATAGGAGGAAGAAAGAGAGATAGATGAAGTGGTAGCATTGATCACTAGAAGAGAAAAGATAGGTAAGGGTAAATTTGAAGGCAAATTACCTTTGAAATGTTTTTCATGTAACAAGATTTTTCATTTTGCATCTTGATGTCTTACAAGGGTTCCTAAGCATAAACCTAAGTTTTACAAATAAAAGTATCCTAAAGACAAGGAATTTTATTATGCTAGTGAGGGAGTTTCTGGTGATGATGGTGACTATGGTGAAATTTTATTTATCGTTATAAAGGATGATGAACCTATACATGAGGAAAGAACTTTAGTATCTCGTGTTGAAAAGAAATATGAATGGGTTATAGACAGTGGTTTCTCACATCATATGACTGGAGATAAAAATAAATTTGTGAATTTGAAAAGATATGATGGTGGTGTTGTTAGATTTGGTGACAATGCTCCTAAACTTATCATTGGAGTTGGATCTATTTCTTTGGATGGAAAGACTAATACTGACAATGTATTACTTGTTGATGGATTTAAGCATAATCTGTTGAGTGTTGGACAGTTAGTGGACAAGGGTTATCAATTGAAATTCATTGATGGAAAATGCTCTATCAGAAGTAAATTAGGAGATTTGATTGCATCTGGTACTAAATCTAGAGGTAATTTATTTGAATTGAATACATCTGAAGCTTCTTGTTCTATTGTGAAGGTTGATGACAGTTGGTTGTGGCATATAAGATTTTTTCATGTTAACTTTGATAACATTGTGAAGGCAAGTATGAATAATGTTTTAAGAGATCTACCTAAGATTGTGAAGCCATCTAACACTATGTGTAGAGAGTGTGTTATGGGGAAGCATACCAGAAGCAGTTTTAGAAGAAAATCTTATTCAACAAAAGGGAAGTTAGATCTGGTGCATACAGATCTGTGTGGTCCTACAAGAACAAGCTCTTATTATGGTGAAAGGTACTTTATAATTTTTGTTGATGACTTTTCTATAATGATGTGGGTTACATATTTAAGAGAGAAATCTGAAGCATTTGACAAATTCAAGTTATTTAAAGCAAAAGTTGAGAATGAATCTGGTTTGAAGATAAAATATTTGAGATCATTAAAAGGTGGAATTTTATATCATATTTATTTAAAACCTATTGTGAAGAACATGGAATATATAGACTAACATCAACTCCTAGGACTCCACAACAAAATGGGATAGCAAAGTGAAGAAACATAACTATATTATATGCTCCAAGAACTATGTTTCTAGAAAGAAATGTGTCACATGTTCATTGGAGAGAAGCAGTTGGCACTGTTGTGTACACTTTTATATTGTGGTGATTGATCAGGAAATTATTATCTAGTAAATTGTTTTACACTTTCTGTAATGCATGGGGTTTGGCTAATTTCTGGACCGACATGTTCTAACCATAAAGCAGCAAAAATATTGTATAAATTGGCTTAGGGTTAGGGTTTCATATGATGAAATTTTAGTTTGTTCTTACAGTGGTATTGAGTTGTAAGGGGATAATAATAATATTGGACTAGCTGGTGGTGGACGTAGCCCAGGTATTGGGTGAACCACGTTAAATATTTGTGTCTTGTGTTCTCTTTTGTTTTTGTTTATTATTCTTTGATATTCGTTATAGTTTTGCATGTAACTATTATTTTTGTCTTGTTAATACTAACAAGTCATATTAGAGTGAGGTTTTCTTCAGTTATCCTCTACAAGAAGATCTCACGGTTTAGTGGGAGTCTCACGGTTGAGTGGGAGTAATGGCAGACGAGGGTAGGTTGAAGGTTGAGAAGTTTAATGGATAGAACTTTTAGTTATGGAAAATGCAGATGGAGGACTATCTCTATCAGAAGGATTTATGGCAACCATTGGGAGGAGTGAGCAAGAAAGATGCAGCTATGTCTCAGGAGGATTGGGATAATCTAGATAGAAAGGCATTGGACAGCATTCGCTTATGCCTGGCACAATTGGTGGTGTTTAATATTACCAAAGAAAAGACAACTAAAGAGTTGATGGAAACCCTAGCAAAGTTCTATGAAAGTCCTTCCGCTTCGAATAAGGTATTTTTTATGAAGCGTTTATTTAATATGAAGATGGTAGAAGGTGGGTTGGTGATTGATCATTTAAATGAGCTTAATACAGTTACTAGTCAATTATCTTCTGTGAGTATAAATTTTGATGAAGAAATTAGGGATGTTTTGATTCTGTGTTCTTTTCCAGAAAGCTAGAGTAGCTTGATAATGGTTGTTAGTAACTTTGTTTCAAATTCGAACACCCTAAAATTTGATGATGTGTTTGATGTTATTCTGAGCGAGAAAATTTGTAGAAAAATCTCAGGCGGATCTACATCAAGTAGTGTTTTGAATGTTGAATGCAGAGGCAGAACAAGAGATAGAGGAAACAACTCTATAAATCATGGGAAATCATGAGGGAAGTCAAAGGGAAAGAGGTCTCAATCAAGAGGACCTAGTGACTACTAGTACTGTGGAAAACTAGGTCATAAGATGAAAGATTACTGGTCTTGAAAGAATAAAGGAGCAGACAAACAAGAAGGCAATAAGGAGGAAAATGTGGTAAGTAATAAATTTGAAGATGATGTTTTGATTCTTTCCCTTGAGAATGTTGATGATTCATGGGTTCTAGATTCAGGGGTTTCTTTTCATGCTACACCCCATAGGAGTTATTTTATTGATTATGTCCAAGGTGATTTTGGGCAATTTTATTTGGGAGATAATGAGCCATGTCAAATTTTTGGGAAGGGAAGAATTAAGATTAAGTTACATAATTGGAATCATTGGCTACTACCAGAGGTAAGACATGTTCTAAGGCTGAGTAAAAAATTAATTTCAACAGGGCAACTAGGTGATGAGGGTTGCACAGTTACTTTTAATGATAAAAATTAGAAGGTTTCAAAAGTTTCCTTAGTAGTAGAAAAAGGTGTGAAAGTAGGAACCTTGTATCTTTGTACATGTAAATTTGTTTCTTCTACTTTAATTGTTACAAAGAAAAGTGAATGTTCAGGAATAGTTGTTGCAGTTGAGTAGGTAGAAAATGAAACAGTTGCTATGGATACCAAAACAGCACTATGGCACAACAGACTTTGATACATGAGTGATAAAGGTATGAAATTACTTCACTCAAAGAAATTTTTACCAGGTCTGAAATGTGTAAATCTAGATTTCTGTGAAAGTTGTGTGTATGGGAAATAAAAGAGAGTTAGTTTCTTGAAGGGTGGGAAGGAAAAGAAAGATGATAAATTAGAGATTGTACATACAGATGTATGAGGGTCAGCTCGTGTATCTTCCCTTGGTGGATCTCTGTATTATGTTACTTTCATTGATGATCTAACTAGGAAAGTCTAGATTTATTTCCTTAGGTAGAAATTTGATGTATTTGAAACTTTTAAAAAATGGTAAAGCTTGGTTGAAAATGAGACTAGTAAAAGATTAAAATGTCTCAGATCTGATAACGGTGGTGAGTATTGTAGAAAATAATTTGAAGATTATTGTTCCTCTAATGGTATACGTAGGCATCAAATGGTACCAAGGACTCCGCAAGAAATTCGAGTGGTTGAATGCGTGGATAGGAAAATAATGGAGCATGCAAGGACTATGAGATTTCATGTTGGGCTCCCCTTAAACATGTGGGAAGAGGTTGTAAATACTGATGTTTATTTAATTAAAAGAGTTCCCTCTACTCCTTTGGGTTGTGGTATTCCAAAGGAAGCATGGACTCATAAGAAGGTAAGTTATTCTTTTCTCAGAACCTTCGGTTGTGAAGCATTTGCAAATATAGATTTTAAAAATAGAACCAATCTGGAAGCAAAATCAAAAAAAGGTGTATTTGTTGGATATGGCATTGATGAATTTGGCTATAGACTTTTTGATTTTGAAAATCGTAAAATTGTAAGAAGTAGGGATGTCATATTCAATGAGAAAGTGTTGTACAAAGATCTGTTGCGACAGCATGAGAAGAAAGACATTGATTATGTAGAGTTGGATGATACTCTAAAAGATAATGTTCCAGTAATTCCTTATGCTCTGAAACAATAGAAACAACAAATATCACACACCCCAGTTAATTTTAGATGGTCAACAAGGCTAAGTAGACCTCCAGATAGATTTTCACCTTCTTTGTATTCTATTTTATTAACTGGTGTTGGTGAACCTGAATGTTATAATGAAGCTATGCAGGTGGATATAAAGCTTCAGTGGGAGTCTGTAATGACAGATGAAATGGACTCCTTGCTTAAAAATTAGACTTGGATTTATGTAAGTTACCTGCAGGTAAACGTGCTTTGTGGAATAAATAGGTTTCTAGATTGAAAGAAAAAGATGGAGGTAAGAAAAGATTTAAAGCCAGATTAGTCGTAAAAAGATTTGCACAGAAACATGGTATTGATTTTGATGAGATATTTTCTCCAGTTGTTAAAATGACTTCTATTTGTATTGTTTTAAGTATTGTGGCTACTGAATATTTGCATTTAGAGTAGCTTGATGTTAAAACAACTTTTCTTCATGGTGATTTAAATGAAGAAATATATATGGTACAGCCACAGGGATTTGAGGTCAACGGTAAGGAGATTTTAGTGTGCAGATTGTAGAAAATTTATATGGCTTGAAACATGCACCTCGACAATGGTATATTAATTTTGATACTTTTATGAATGAGAATGGATACACTCGATGTATTTATGACCATTGTGTTTGTTTCAAGAGGTTGGATGATGTTAGCTACATTATTCTATGTCTATATGTTGATGATATGCTTGTAGATGGGCCTAACATGGATCATATTAAGGGGTTGAAACAACAGTTAGAAAATATTTTTCTATGAAGGATTTGGGGGCAGAAAAAAAAATCCTTGGCATGAAAATTTGCAAAGATAGGAAGAACAGAAAATTAACTCTATCTCAGGCTGATTATGTTGAAAAGGTGTTGCAGAGATTCTCCATAAAGGATGCCAAAGCTGTCACTACACCTTTTCTTGGTCATTTAAAATTGACTAAGGAGATGTGTCCAAAGACACCAGAAGAAGAGACTAAAATGTCCAAGATACCTTATGCTTCAGCTGTAGGGAGCTTAATGTATGATATGGTATGTACTAGGCTAGATATTGCACATGTAGTGGGAATCATTATCTGGTATACAAGTCACCCTGGGATTGAGAATTGGAATGCAGTCAAATGGATTCTCAGATATTTGAGAGGTACATCCAATAAGTGTTTACACTTTGGGGGCTCTACTACTACTGTCCATGGCTATGTTGAATCATATTTGGCATGAGATATAGATACCAGGTGGAGTACTATAGGTTATGTATTTATTGTTGGTGGGACAGTAGTGAGTTGGATTTATTGGTTACAAAAGGTGAATGCTTTATCCACTACAGAGGCAGAGTATGTTGCTGCTACAGAGGCAGCCAAGGAGATGATATGGCTTCAATTCTTCATGGAGGAATTGGGACATCCACAGGCGGATAACTATTTGTATTCAGACAGTCAGAGTGTCATTCATCTTGCAAAGAATTCTGCTTTGCACTCAAAGACAAAGCACATACAGTTGCGGTATCATTTCATTTGGTCAGTTTTGGATGATGAGCAGTTAAAGCTGGAAAAGATACATAAAAATGATAATCCAGTGGATATGTTTACAAAGGTTGTGACAAGGGAGAAGCTGAATTCTTGTTCAGCTTTGGCTGGTCTTCTAAATTGAATAGACTAACAGAACAGCAGATTCCAAGAAGGTTGGATCCAGTAGGAGCTTCACGGGGTAGCGATTTAGCTACAAGATCAGTCTCCAAGTGGGAGAATTGTTGGTTTATGTGGAGTCTGATCAGTCCCCAAGTGGGAGATTGTTATATTGTGGTGATTGATCAGGAAATTATTATCCAGGAAAGTGTTTTACACTTTCTGTAATGCATGGGGTTCGGCTAATTTTTGGATGAACATGTTCTAACCCTAAAGAAGAAAAAAGATTGTATAAATTGGCTTAGGGTTAGGGTTTCATATGATGAATGTTTTAGTTTGTTCTTATGGTGGTATTGAGTTGTAGGGGGATTGTGTATTGCGATAAAATTGTAATCATTAGATAATAATAATATTGGACTAGATATGTGTGGACGTAGCCCAGGGATTGGGTGAACCACATTAAATTTTTGTGTCTTGTGTTCTCTTATGTTTTGGTTTATTATTCTCTGATATTGGTTATAGTAATTTAGATCAGAGAAGGTACAAGTAAGACTCCTTATGAATTATGGTTTGATCATACACCTACTATAAATTATTTTAGAATATTTGGAAGTAAATGTTATATCAAAAGAGATGATGAGATAGGAAAGTTTGATGCTAGAAGTGATGAAGGAATTTTTCTTGGCTATTCTACTAAGAGTAAAGCATATAAATATTTTAATCTGAGATTGAGGAAGTTGATTGAAAGTGCCAATGTGAGGATAGATGAAAAGTTTTAGATCCAGGAAAGAATATATGACTATGGTCATATTACAGAGATGAAAGAGGTCATTGTTGAACTTAAAGAAACTTTGATGAATGAAAATGAAATTGAAGATGATTTGATTGAGGTTACTGAGACTCCAAAGACTCTGAGGTATGTTAAGAAGAACCATCCTGAAGATCAAATTATTGGGGATGCAAGTAAAGGTATGATGACTAGATCTAGAGTTAGAGATGAAATTTGTTTGATTTCTCAAGTTGAGCCAAAAACTATCGATGAAGCATGTAGAGATGAATCTTGGACTAAAGCTATGGAAGAAGAACTTGAACAGATAAAGAAAAACAATACTTGGGAATTGGTTCCAAGACCTAAGAACAAAAATGTCATAGGAACTAAATGGGTTTTCAGAAATAAGATGTATGAGGAAGGAGTAGTGGTAAGAAACAAGGCTAGATTGGTGTGTAAGGGCTACTCGTAGCAAGAAGGCATAGACTATGAAGAAACATTTTCTCTTTTTTCTAGGTTGGAATCTGTGAGATAATTTATTGCTTATGTTGCACATAAAGACTTTAAATTATATTAGATGGATGTGAAATCAACATTCTTGAATGGTGATTTAGAAGAAGTATACATTGAGCAACCTTATGGTTTTCCTTTGAAAAATAATGAAGACATGGTTTGTAAGTTGAAGAAAGCATTGTATGGACTGAAACAAACACCTAGAGCATGGTATGCAAGACTGGATAAATATCTACTATGTCTTGGTTTCAGAAAAGGTAATGCAGACAGTAATTTATATTTAAGAACTGATGAAGATGGAATCTTAATCATAAAAGTTTTTGTTGATGATATCATTTTTGGAGGAAATGATAGGATGAGTAAGAAGTTCTCTAAAGAAATGGAAAATTAATTTGAGATGTCAATGATTGGTGAAATGAATTTTTTTCTTGGTTTGCAAATCAATCGAAGTAAGAATGACATTTTTTATATCTCAGACCAAGTATCTTAAGGAAATGTTGAAGAAGTTTGGAATGGAAGATTGTAAACCTGTTGGAACACCTATGGTGACTGGATTCAAACTGACTAGTAATGATGAGACTCAAAGTATTTTTCAGACAAAGTACAGATCCATGATTGTTGGTCTACAATATATAACTCACACTAGGCCAGATATTACCAATGCAATTGGAATTGTGGCAAGATATCAAGCATATCTTAAAGAAACACATCTTCCTATTGTGAAAATAATTTTTAGATACCTAAATGGAACAACTGAATATGGATTATAGTATGAAAAATGAGATGATTTTATTTTGCAGGCTTATACTGATGTTGATTGGGAAAGTAATGTGGATTATAGAAAAAGTACAAGTGGTGGTGCATTTTTCCTTGGGAAAAAGTTGGTTTCTTGGTTAAGTAAGAAGCAGAACTGTATTGCTCAGTCTACTGTGGATCAGAGTATGTTGTTTCCGCAATAAATTGCACACAAATTGTTTGGATGAAGCAAATGCTGAAGGATATTGGAATAATTTTATAAGAAATGATGGTTATCCATTGTGATAACACTAGCACTGTGAATATGTCAAAGAATCCTATTATGCATTCAAAGACTAAACACATTTCTATTAAATATCATTTCTTAAGGGAGAAGGTAGCAGAGAAAGAGATTAAACTGGAGTATATTAGCACAAAGGAACAGATAACGGATATATTTACAAAACCTTTGCCAAAAGATTCTTTTCAGTATCTCAGAAGCATGCTTGGGGTCAAAGCCCCTCCTTGTGATAATTAATTAATGCATATATGCATCAATCCAGTGGCTTTCAGAGCTATATCATTTTCTGGACTTGAAGTATGGATCTACTCCTTAGGGGGAGTGATCGCAGGAACACTAGAGAACATTTGGGTGATCTCGCACCTGGTTGTTGGACATGAAGATTTGAAAAAGGTTCACCTTACAAAAGATTACATATGATTTATGGCACCCTTTGCCATTGCTTCCAAAGGGGGAAAGATTCTATGTGAAAATGCCTACTGTTTTGGGGAGATTTGTGTTGAGGATATTGAGAAGATTGTATTGAGAGAGAGTACTTTTTGGTTGATGAATTTTCCCATATGTTGCCATCAATGAAAAAGGGGGAGATTGTTGGATGATATTAGATTTGGATACTATTCATGTTTTTGATATTAATGTTTTGTCACTGACGTCAACATGTGTTTCTGTGGAGAGAATAGACTGGTTACTTGACTGGAAGAAGTGTACGGACATTGTATGAATGTTTCAAAATGATAGAAGACAGGGATATGAAGATGGATGTGTGTTGTCCTTACGCCTAAGGTTTCTTTTGTTGATGTTTGTAGCTTCAGTCGTATGATCATTAGAATATATATAATACATGTTGATTAATAATAATATATTATATATGTTATATTATTATTAATCATATGAAATTTAATATTTAATGTTAAATTATTATATTATTCTTAATTAATAANTGATTGATGAAACATTATAAGATTGATTAACTTATGATTAATAGGAAGAGGCATGTCCTTTCTTATAAATAATAATGAATAGACATGTCCCATGAAGGGACATGTCTCTCCTAGCCTCATTCCTAATATAAATGAAAGAGAGATTGTTGCATTTGGGAAACACATACAAAATGATATTGCTATTACATTTGCAGCTATCCTAAAACTTAACATGGTATCAGAGCCAGACTGCAAATGTAAGAGAGTAGTTTGTTGATGGTGAATGTGTGACTGTCTCAGAAAATACAGTCTCAGTAAAAGGACC
>MU225122.1:604524-633510 GCA_018584345.1 Thuja plicata
AAGATTGATTAACTTATGATTAATAGGAAGAGGCATGTCCTTTCTTATAAATAATAATGAATAGACATGTCCCATGAAGGGACATGTCTCTCCTAGCCTCATTTCTAATATAAATGAAAGAGAGATTATTGCATTTGGGAAACACATACAAAATGAGAGTGCTATTACATTTGCAGCTATCCTAAAACTTAACATCTTTATGTTATGTTTCATATTGAGGATGTTATAGTTGTTTTAATGAAGACTGGTTTCTGGATTGTAACTGTGATGCTTGATAGAGAAGGTCTCTGTGTTTTGGGTATATCTTACAGACGAAGATATTTCAGGTGATGTGAGCTTACTGGATGATAGAGGACATATTGAGGAATGTTGGGTATTGAACGATTTGCGTGAGCATATTAGTGATGTCAGTTGTGGCGTGTATTCTGGAGGAGACCTCTTTTGGTGGCCAACTTCATACATGTAGCGTGTATTATGAATTGTGAGAGTGGATTGCGGATCTTGGAGCACAACTGATGGATTGTATTTGATATTTACTTGTTATAGGTACCATATGTATCTTAGCAAGGGGTTAAGCAATTATTTGTATATTGGGAAAGCCTAATTTATTGACCTAATTAATTATTTGTGTATTAGGAAAGCTTAATTGGCCGACCTAATGAATTATCGTAAAAGGGTATATATGGGAGATCTTTTCTTTTGGAAAGATGTGGTAGAGATTTAAAAGGAAGAGAAGTGAAAGCTGTGAGGCTTGTTTTGCTGCTGGATGTAGAGCAGAGATTGTGATAAAGATACTTCATTGGAACTGACCAAGCAAAGATAGTTGCTATCAGACAGTTCACTAGATTGTATATTTCCTATATACACTTTTTCATATTGTGAATCCTTTAGGGTGGCTTTAACCTTCTTTGGGAAGTATGCCTAGGCAGTGAGCCTACTATTTTTCTTGACTCCTAACAGGGACTGTGTACTCTAATGTTGTAATAAGCTCCTAACAGGGCTACATCTTTTAACAGGGATACTATACTCTCAGTACATTATTTGTGGGTGCTAATTCCCACTGGGGTTTTACCTTTAACAAGGTTTCCTCGATAACAAGTATTGTGTTATTGTGTTGGAATTTACTGTGTTATCATTTGCATCATAGTTTTGGTTTATAAAGTTTAAAGTTTAATATTCTATATCACAATTGATTCACCCCCCCCCCTCTCAGTTGTTCTTGTGGACTATTATTCCTAACAAAAGCCCCATTGTTGGAATGGCCAGTGTGTAATAAAAGGTAACAAATCTCAAGCAGGAGCGTTGATTAGGTTACCATGTAGTTGACATTTCTTGCAGGATTTGGTGAACTAAAAAACATATTTCTCCATGGAAGGTCAGCAGTACCCAACCCTTAGGAGTTTCTTGGCAAATGAAAGACCATTTGAATGAGACCCACAAATACCTTTATGGAATTCCTTTAGCGCATGTTCACACTCTTCGCGTTCTAGACAGCTAAGAAGTATACCATCTAGACCTTGTCTATACAAGTTGTTAGCTATGATCAAGTAACGTGATGCATTTATTATAAGGTTTCTATTTTTATTTCTAGATAGGTCATTAGGAATTATTTGGTATCGCAACTATGAGTATATCTGGTTGTATCTAGAGGATTCAGTGCCCACAATTGAGCACAGTATTTGGGACTATGGGGAATCATAGGCTGGAAAGGAGAGTTCTTCCACTAGGAAGTCATAGCGGAATTGATGCTCTTCCAATTGTAATATTGAGGCTAGGTTATCCATGGTGTCAGCTGATTTGTTCTCTGCTATGGGAATCTGTTGGAAGGTGATAAAGATAAAGTAAATTTTTAGGTCATCAACCATTCTTTTTTAAGGTGTGATATTTTCATTCTTAGTCTGGTATTGATCATTTACTTGGTTGATTACTAACTGAGAGTCTCCATAAATGTGTAGTTTCATGATTTTCCATTTGATAGCGAACTTTAGTCCATTCACTAAGGTTTTGTACTTGGCAAAATTATTTGTGCAAGAAAAAATTATCTTGTAGGCTTTAAGGAGTTTATACCCATGCAGAGTTATGAATACCACACCAGCTCCAGACCCTTGTTGTGTGCAGTGAAAACTTTAGTGGCAATTATTCGCCATTTGGCGAATGTCGCATGTCGACGACCCCAGAATTGGCAAATATTTTTCGTATATTGGATCGATCCTATCGCCCGACATTTATTAATATTGGGTCCAAATCCCGGGCCCATCGCCCATTGGTTTATTTAATTTTTCCATTTCTTACACATTATCGCCAATGGAATATAAATTTTGGTCCCCATAAATTTAAAACATTCGCCTATAATTTCTAAGCGACCCCAAATCGACAGCCTATATTTGCCAATCATTTTATACATATATATTTATAGGCGGCCCCAAATTCACCTGGCATTTTACGAACGCGTGTCTTTAACCGATGTATTTTTTCCAACTTTATTAATCATGTGAAGGTATTGGACGACCCATAATCACCTCAGAAATAACAAAAGATGTGTTATAATTACACGGGCTTCACCAAATATTTGTATATCTAATACCACCCACCGAATTTTCCAAATAAGGATTAGTATAAAAACATTCTGATATCTCTATTTGATCGATAGCGAAGTTTCAGACTGTTGAGTGCAACTACATACTGCATTGGCGAGTCACGACTGCATTGCTGCAATTTAATTTGTGGCAAAGGTAAGTGATACTTATTCTATGACTATGATTTTGAGTTCATTTACATTATTCTGGAATAGGTTTGCAAAAATGGGGTTTCTTTTCCCTTTCGGCCCAAAATACACCGCACGGCATTGATCTGTGCTCATCCAACGGTCGTTGGCAATCACTATCATGTGTCGCACTGTCACGAGTCCCATTAACTTTTGGCTTGTCATCTGATATCACTAGGACATGTGTCACTTAATCGTTTTAAATTACAACTTCAGCTTATTAGTTATTACATTTAATAAATATTTAGTTTACAGTGTAGTCCAATTTAGATTTTAATTATACTTAGTTGAGGGTTAATTCATGACACGTGCCTTGTTTCCGGAGTAGGTTTGCAAAAATAGGGTCTATTTTCCCTTTCAACTCAAAATTCATTGTACATCATCAATCTGTGCTCATCCAATGGTTGGAATTCACTATCTTAAAAAATGTTACATCTCTAATTAAATTAAATATTTAACAATTAATTATACTTTGAGTAATGTTTAACTCAGACTTTAACATTGAATTGAATTCAATTATTTATATCTGTACATTATCACACATCGATATGAAACATTGGAAAATTAAAAATAGAAACTTGCTTTGTCTTTGGACTAATAAAGAAACTTAATCATTTTAAAAATTCAGAATCTCAGTCTTCAGATTTAAAAATGGAAGTACTAATCCATCGCTTAGTCTTCATATTTAAAAACGGAAGTACTAATCCATTTCTTAGTCTTCAGATTTAAAAATGGAAGTATTAATCCATCGCTTAAGTATACTTAAATATCTAATATATAGGTAAAGAAACTAATTAAAATATTGTAATCACAAAGAAGTCTAAGAATTGTTTTTTAAACCCATAAAAAGAAAATTGAAACAAACTTGGAAATTTTTTATTTTTTTCATAAAATTACATTGTACGGTAAAAATAGAAACCTACTAGGCAACTTCTTATCGGTATACAAAAAAGCAAAAGACCAGGGTAACGGGAATGGGTAAACTAGGGATCTTCATCTTCCCTTTCGTCTGAGTAGAATTTTCCAGAGAGAATAATCTTTGAGAATTCTTCAAGCCATGTGTAGTCCAGCTCGTTGAATTCATCAAGGAAAAAACATTTTCGGAGAAAATACCTCCCAAGTTGTGCCCATTTCCTATGTCGCGTTAGTTTCTCATCATTGAGGTTCAACAGAAAGGGTTGTCTAGCCACAATTCTTCCCAGCTCCAACAGCTTGGGTATATCTCTTGGCCAAGGGATCCCCACCCCTAATTCTGCAAAAACAGCAACATCGACATCGTCCTCCAAGAATTTCTCTTTAAAAACCTTCCTCGGCAGCTTCAACATATCCACCTTATGTCCTCCGAGGTCGAGGAGAGACGCAAAAAACTGGGACATAATGTTCGTGTAGACGTGGTATCTGTCAACATTCTCAAGGAACTCTCAACCCAATAATATCAACACAACAGAATTTATAAAAGCGTCACCACCAACCTCCCTACAAACGGAAGTGAGGATTTCTTCTGAGACATTGCCCAAAAAGGACCTCTAGTCATCTAGGGATGTGCATCTCAAATGGATTGGTGTGTCCATCTTTAATTCTCGAAAGCCTAAAGACCTAAAAACCTAAACCTTAAAACCAGAGGCAGAATTTCTACCACCGGCAGCTCTGACTCTTAATCTACCAAAAGAAGAATGAAGAAGAAAGAACCTAGATTGTCTATAAATGGCTCCGACCCCTTGATTGATAGTAGTGATCACGGATACTTAGCAATTAATTATTCTTTCTTTAATCGTATTTAATCCATTTTCCTTAATCTTTAATGTAAATCTTTCCCATAAATGCATTATGCGTGTGAGAGATTTAAATCCATTGTACTTAATCTTTCATATCTACATGTAAATCTTTCCCATAAATGCATGCGTATTATTCATAGTTAAAGATGACTATTAAAGAATGTCACTGACAAGACATTTATTTCTTATCGAGTTATGAGTTACAAGTTGCAGTTGCACTATCCATCATCCACGTAAACAAATAACTAGTAGTAATCAACGATCATGGTTACAGTACACTTTTTAAGGCTTGATACGTGTCATCATTCAGGTGACTTCCTGCAGAACTTAGTTTCCTTCAAGAAATTTGGCCTGAAATTAAATTTCATCCATTGATCTAGGATCATCAAATGCTCTCAAATAATACATTTAACAATATAAAACAATGGATATTACTAATTAGATTATGTGTCCATGTGTGATCAGTTATATTCGCAACAAATAAAGGTGATATTCACTGGACGTGATATTGCATTAATTACAATGTTACATCTCTAATAAATTGTCATTTGGCATTGGCCCACATGATGAGTCCCATCCTTTGAAAATTGCCAATAAAATATTTATTGTTCCCATAATTAACAAAAAATTAGCCAATAAAATAAATAGATTTTCAAAAGGTAGATAAAATTCGCCAGTACATTTTTTTTTCCCCTTCAAAAAATCATTCGCCTCATAGAATATATATTTTCCCCCACATTAATGTATTATTCGCCAGGAGTTTATGAAATTTTCATTCGGCGGGAAAAAATTCCCTTCACCTTTATATTATTTTGCTAATTTGGAAAACAAATTCGCCTTCATCGAGAAATTTTTTCCCCTAAATTAATGTATGATTCACCAGGATTTTACACTTTTTCCTAGGAGGGGGTTTCTTAAAGTTATCCCTGGTTGTGTGAATGATCCATCAAGAACATTTTCCATGGGTGTTCTGTCAGATGTAGGATAGCTTCATCAAGAAATTCGATGTCAAACTCACTTAGTATCATTACACATTTAATTAGTTTTCCAGTTAAGGTTTCTTTGTTTAATAAATACTTCAAAGGATCAATCTTTGCAACCAGCTTGATGGAATGTGCCAGCATGTAATGTCGGAGC
Source organism: Thuja plicata (assembly GCA_018584345.1). Classification (NCBI taxonomy): domain Eukaryota; kingdom Viridiplantae; phylum Streptophyta; class Pinopsida; order Cupressales; family Cupressaceae; genus Thuja; species Thuja plicata. The sequence continues at coordinate 610,201 of MU225122.1, forward strand.
TTTTGCAAAGTGAATACAATTTCTAGACAAGCTTTTTCAATGATTATGTAATTGTGTTCATAGGAAACCTTTGTTATGTTGATGTGGTAGATTTCTCTTTCCTTTCCCATTTCATCATGTTGTTCCATCAAAGCTCCAAGTGATGCTGTTGTAGAATATATGTATAACAGGGGAGGCTTCCCTGGTATGGGTTTCATTAGAACAGGTAGATTTTCTAAGTACTCCATGATTTGTTGAAAGTGTTTTTCACATCCCTCGTCCCATTTGAATTTTATGCCCTTATGTAATGTCTTTGTAAAGGGTTGATTTTTATCTGTTAGCTGTGAGATGAACCTTCTAATTGATTGTAGCCTCCCTTGCAATGTTCTAATTTGGATTATATTTCTCGGTGGTTGCATCTCCATTATTGTTCACCTTTTCTAGATCAACCTCAATTCCCTTTTTTGAAACAATATACCCAAGGAGCTTTCCAGATGTTACACCAAAGGCACATTTCTTTGGGTTCAACCTTAACTTGAACTGTTCCATCTTGTCAAATATTTTCTCAAAGTTAGTAAGGTGTGTAGTCTTTTTTGTTGATTTTGTCAAGGTTACATCAACATAATCTTCCATGTTATTGTGCATCATGTCGTGGAATATGGTCGTCATATCTCTTTGGTATGTTTCTCCTACATTCTTAAGACCGAAAGGCATGACGTTCCAATAGAACGTGCCCCAAGAACAAGTAAAATTCATCTTTTCCTAATACTCAGGCACTATCCTTATCTGATTATATCCCGAGAAGTCATCCATGAGGGAATACATCTCATATTCTGTTGTGAGGTCCACAATCATGTCGATGTTAGGAAGTGGGAATTCATCCTTGGGATAAGATTTGTTTAAATCTTGGAAGTTTGTGTAGACTTTGATTGATTTGTCAGTCTTTGAAACAGGCACAATATTTGAGATCAAGTCATCATATGCTATAGCTCTAATAAATTATGCTTTCAGAAACTTCTCTAACTCATCTTTGACCAATAGTGCCACATGAGGGTACATTTTCCTAAGGTTTTGTTTGACTGGCTTGACGCCGAGAGCAATAGAAAAATGATGCATTATTAAGTCGATATCAAGTCGTGGCATATCCAAGTAGGACCGAGCAAAGTTGATCTTTTTGTTCATGAAAAACTGAGTGAACTTTTGCTTCTCTTCTGTGGACAAAGACTGTGCTAAATATATCAATTGAGGTGATTTTGTTGTTCCTAGATTGATCGGCTGTGTAGGTTTTATGAGTACTGAAGATCGCTCCTGAAAGTGATTAGGAAAGATATCAAGCTTCCCATCCTCTAGCACCTCTTAGAGGTTTTCACCATTGGATATGTCATTTATTTTTACTATTTTAGGTTCTGACACTGCCACAAAGTGGTTTTCACTTCTAGACCTCTTTTTCTTTTTATTCTTCTTTTTAAGACTGAGAAACTTGATATCCCCCTCTGGCATTTTCACGCTTGTTGCATTGGTGGAAGAGGTAAGAGGCTCAATAGAATTTAGGTAATAGGCCAAGGTATAGTCATTTGGGAAAGAAATCAGGTTTACAGGCTCGTTTGGATTCCACTCGATAAGTTTAGGGTGTCTTAGGGACAAATATCCAGTAGGTTCTAAAGATAGCACTACGTTATCATGATCAAGGCTTTTGATTGGTAAGAGAAGATCTACTGCGTCACTCTTCGAAGGATTGCCTAGACCGGGAAGTGACCTAATATCACTATCAGAGTCGATGTTAGTATTTCATGAATCGAACCCATTTGATCTAATGCTAGTGTTTTGATTCTCCTCTCGAGTAGTCATTCGCTCAAGAAAAAGTTCTTAAAGTAATAATCTCAATTCTTGATGTGGTTCTAGTTCCAGTACTGAGATTCCTAACATTATATCCATAGTTCCAATTTATGCTTTAGGGAAGGACAATTTTCTAGGTAGCATTTGAACTTTTGTTAGGAACCTGTGTGTTCCTTCTGTTTATTTGGTTAGTGTAGTGTGGTTGGACGCATATGCTTTGTAAGTCGTCCCGTGAGTATATTTTATTATCCCACATGCATAGGTAGTATTACTTTTCTAGATCGTACTTAGTATATAAGAGTAGGTTGAGGCCTTTGCTGGATACCGACGAATTTATTGTATTGAGCTTGCTCAAAGGAGGTTACCCCCTCGAAGTGGCCCGCGATCAATAGATTCATTTTGCATTCTGCTATTGCTCTATATTCTGTGATTTCGTGCATTCTCACCATATTGCTGTAAGGAGGTTCCTCACAACTTTCCCCTTGTTCAGATTGAGGTGCATATTTATGAATGAAATCAATCTCAATTTCTATTGTGGCATCTGAGAGGGAATCTCATTCGTACTCATTAGAACATGTTTCTATAGAATGAGACATATCTCGTATATGAGTAGGTGACGAGTGGTTGCCCCTAGTTAGGATGTCGTCCTTCTAGGTCATTCTTCATACCTTGACTGAACTCGTACTCATGAAAATTGGTTTGACTGTCATCAGATCTATCCAAGTATTGTGCTATGGTCATAAAACTCCTTCATCTTCACTCAAGTTTCCCTCTTCTTCTTGATCATTTTCATCTTCTTGCACTGCTACTTGTTCTTAGCTCCCTGTATGGATGTAAGGTAGGGTGAAGATACCTCGATTGATTGCACTCGTGTATCCATGAAGTGAGGTAAATCAAGTATGTGAGCAATAGTGACTAGTTGTCCCCAGTTAGGGTGTCTTTCCTCTTGTTCAAATTCTTTTCATAGTGCCAGATCATCTTCATGTGAGTCACTTTGTTGTTGTTGGTCCATCACTTCTTCTTTGGTCAATTGATTCTCTTCCTATGATTGTTGGGATGTTGATCCATTTGGTTCGAAGGGGACTCTGAACTGGTGTGGAAAGTAGAGTTCTCCTTGGTAACTGGGATTCTTTGTTTGTATATGTAACAACCTCTCAAAAGATAACTGTGTAATCTCTGCCTCCTCTCCAACCTCATCATTGGAGTCCTCTATTTGATTAATTGTAGGACCATTTCTAGAGGAAGGATTGTATTTCTGCTCACGGTATCCTAGCCTTATTTTGTCTGTTGGACTCTGAAACTCAGTGTGTGTGGGCTCTAGAAATCCTTTATTTTTGCCTAGGGGTCATTTGCCTTTATATCCCATTTTTTGCATGAGTTGGTATCCCTTTCCATACTTTTGTGGGGAGATCTCAACATGTGTGACTTCTTGATTGTATTCTTCCCCTTTGTAGAGCTAGGAAAGAACAACTTTTTCTTCATTTTCCTCTGAAAGAGAAACACTTGATTTTACCATACCGGTTCCTTCGTGTATTTCTAACGTCTGGGTACTAGAAGGCTTGAATGACGATGAGAGCTTTCCATAAGACTTATGGGGTGTAGGAAGATTAGCCATGGATGGAAAGGGATGCAATTGATATTATCCCATTTTGGTGTCTTTAATTTTCAATTTCTCTCCAAAGTTTCTCATGAGCGTTGTTTTGGAATTCTCATCCTCTTGTCCATCAAATGCTTCTTTTTTTAAGTGGGACCATGTTGTCGGCTTATTTCTAATTGTTACAAGAGTACGTGTTATCATCTAGGATAGAGACCTCCACTCCGTTATGCAGGAATTCCACACATTGGTGGTATGTTGAGGGGATAGCCTGCATATCATGGATCTAAGGTCTCCCTAATAAGATGTTGTATGCAAAAGGTAAATCTAACACTTGGCAGATTATGTCTCTCTCAATTAATCTGACCCTGATAGGTAATACAACTAAACCCTTTGATGACCTCTCCTCTTCATCACATACCTTTATGGTTATTTTTCTCCTGGGATCTATAGTGTGCTTTGAGAAATCCAATGTTGTTACAAGTTCAAGAGTACAAATATTCAAACTGGCACCTCCATCTATCAAGAAATGCTTGACTCTATGCTTGTGAATCAAGACTTCTATATGCAAGGGTTGACTATGTGGGTGGTTTAGCAACTTATCGTCTTCTTCTGAGGACATGTAGTGAGGCGAGGTCAAGTGACCCACCATTTTTTGGAATCGATCTACACTGAGGTCTTTTGGTACAGTTGTTTCTAGAAGGACAGTTTCAAGAATCTCCTTGTGAGATGGCAAGATCTTGAGCAATTCCAGAATAGAAATCTGGGCAGGAGTTCTTTGTAACTGATCAACCAAGTTGTAATTTGCATTTGGGATTGACGAGACCAATTTCTTTGATGTTGATGGTTTTGTTGTTGATGCAATGGGTTGATGGGGTGAGGAAGCTACTCCCTTAACCTTGGATCGATTTCTTGTTATAGCATTGGCAGATCCATACTCTTTCTTGTCTTTGATGATGATCATGTTGATTGATTGATTGCATGGTTCAAGTATGTGGATCACGTTGTCATTATTAGCATAGGCATAATTTACTTTTGCTCCTTGAGTCTTTGATGATTCCACTTGTTCGTAAGAGGGTAGAGGTTGTTTGAAAGCCTTGTGATCGCTATTCGACTTATGTCTATCAAAAGTGATGCTTTCATTGTCAATCAAGTCTTGTTCGACGTTTTTTAATTTTATGCATTCATTGGTCAAATGTCCCTTTTTGTGATATTCGCAAAAGTGATTATTATTCCACTACTTAGGTTTGATTGTTGATTCCCAAGGCTTTGAGTTTGGTAACGTGATGATTTTATGTGCCAACAAAGTCTTTAGTGCAGCCTCAAGGGGTTCTCCTATAGGAGTAAAGTTTCACTTAGGCTTGGGTATCCATAGTGCTTTGTCTTTCTGCATATCATGATTATTCTTTGGTGTTGATGAAATGTTTGAGTTGTTCTTAGCAGCCTGGATGCTACTAGATAGATTGAATCTTGGTTCTTTGGGCTTGAAATTGGATGAATCAACCACCCCATCGTTGACCACATTTTTGTTCTTGTTCCGGTATTTTTTCTTGTCTTTACCATTGTTGTTATTGGGATTTCTTGAGGATTTAGTGTCTTTGTATATGGTGAGCTTACATTTCTTCACAAGAACTTCTTCAATTCAGATAACACTTGCTACCAATTCACTAAAGTCAGTATACTTTTGCATTTGCAGTGTGTAGTTCATTTCAGGTACCAAGTTGTTAATGAAGATGTCTATTTTCTCCATTTCCAAGATTTTTCTAGGATACCTTGCAAACGTCTTTCTCCATCTTTGGAGGATTTAACAAAAGGTTCACCATTGTGTTGCATAGATTCAACATGGTGACTATGTGCAAGATGTTGTAGGAATAATGTTGGATGAACTTTTGCACAATCTCGTCAAATGTTTGAATGCCTAGTGAGAGCTTGGTGAACCATTCCAAAGCTTGGTTGCTGAGGCTCCGAGGGAATAGTTTCATTAGGTATGTCCTTTCATGCATAAATTCCATGTTGAGAGCACAAAATTCTCTCACATGGTCTTGAGGGTCACCATCCCCATTGTACTTGTCGTATTTTGGAATCTCAACTTTGGGAGGAAATGGTGGCATGTGTAGATTCTTATCAAATAGAAAGGGACATGTAGATTCCAAGTAGTATTTGTTATAGGATCGTTCTTTCATTTCTTCGTCTCTCTAAGTTCACACCTTATGTCTTACAACTATTGGTTGAGAATAGTGATAGGAGATTCTTCCTCGTGTTGTATCAATCCTTCAATATCGAAGTCGGGAGAAAGTTTGACCCTTGTGGATGCTAGGTGCATGAAGTACTTATCCTTGTCTAGTTACATGAGGGTTTGCATCATCTTCTGAAAATGTTTGTATTGTTGACACCTTTTGATTTCTTCTTCAGTAGATTCTTCAATTGAGGAGGAAATGCTATTATGGTGGCTTTGTCGACCTTGACTAGTTCCCCATTCGTATGACGACATGTTTGGTCTGTCTTGATGTTCAGTATGAAATGATTGCTGTTGAGATCTTGAAGTTTCAAAAAAGGGTATTGATTGATATATATAGATGGTGTGTCTTGATTTGGAGTCCTTTGAGAAGATTTTGGTTTTTGACAGGATGAGGGTCCAGGGGTAGAATTGTCGATAGCTTTCCCTTTCGAATCGATGTCAGCCTTTTGTTGCTGGCTTCTAGTCTGTACTGGCATGAAAGACAATCGCGGTTGAGAATTTGAGATAACTAGACTAACGGGTCAATGTCAATGACCACCAAATGATCTCTTGTTTGTGAGGTTGATGAGAGATACGTTGATGAAAGATTGTTGAGCCTTGTACAAGGTATTAAGATTTGAGACCTGAGTATTTACTGGGTGATACTTGTGACCGGGTTGATTGAGGTTGATTTTGGATGAGATAGACCATGACAAGTAAGATCATTAGATAATCTAAGACAAAAGATGACGATAGGTCTAGTCACTATGTCAAGAATCTACAATTGATGTGATAGGGTATAATAATTGGTTTAGACCACACAGATAAAAAACAAGATGAATGTAAGGACATCAAGGATCAAAGCATATGTTGGATTCTAATGTAGGCTCATACAAAAATTCCCATAGTACCATATGACAATTCCCATTGTGCCATATGAGTTGCTTCTTTCAAGGTGTTTTGTCATACAACAATTCTTATGGGTCAAACGACAGTGTAGTACAGGGATAGTTTGCCACTTGATTGGATGAATTTTGGACCAATTTGTGTAATTTTAGTGATATAATGTTAGTGTCTAAAAGTGGCTTATGTTGTTTTGGTGTCAATTCAAGGTGATTCAAGCACATCAAACATAAAGGAGTGAAAATCAAAGACACTTTCTAGCCTTATAGTCAATTGGCTTAGTGAGAAAATCCTTGCTCGTTGACTTAGGTACACACCCAATAGCTAATCAGAATACGGCCACCACAATTAACGCAATGGGTATAGTGATGTTGTATTAGCAGACTCCAAATGCTAATGGGGGCACAATATGACGAGTGTCTTGGGGGAGTTACTATCTCCCTTGCACTTGGATTATCCACTTTCGAAGATGAATTGGGTAGGTTGCTACTCTATGGAGTCTAGTAAGGGTCTCCGTTCGAATACATCCTTTTTGTCCGTGCAAGCGTGATTCGGGCATATAGCCCCACAAAGCACCTTGGCACGAGTAGTCAAGTGAACATGATTGAGACCTCTAGGGCCCTGCTATATGCTAGGCAAGAGCCGAGTGTAAGATCAAATGGTATCAGACTTCCGAGGCTTTGGCCCCAAGAAGCAAATTTGATTAATGTGAGTTGGAGTGGTGTGGCTTACACCTCATGCTCGCGTGGGTCATTCTCGGGAGCTTTTTGCCTCAACTGGCAGGTCATTCTAACAGGTATGCATAAAGAAAGTGGATAGAAAAGAGAGGGTCTAGATTTCTGATTCTGCCTGAAAGAGGAGAAGAGCATAATCTCCTATCTTTCTTTGTTTTGCCCAAACACATCAAACACGCCCAAGTTATCCCAAAAGATTACTCGCCTAAAACAAATCAGACATGTCTAGGTTTCTGATCTTCCCTAAAAGGAAAGAGAGCATAATGTCCTAATGCTTAGATTGGCTCACACAAGAAATCCCTTGAGTAGACTAGGTGCCTAAATAATCATTTAAAAAGCAGGATCGTTTGGTTGATGTAGACTTAGGCAACTTGCAAACACGACAAGCTCAGTAGTCTTAGCCAAATTTTGTCTTCTTCAAAATGCCCTACAAGCACAAAGAGGTTAGTAGTTTGCAAGAAAGAGTGTTTTCAAGTGTCTCTCTTTGGCAACTGAATCTTCTATCAAGCATCATGCAAACACATGTTAGGCTGCAAAATCAGGGAACCATAAGACCAGCAAAGCAAAATTAGGGGTTAGAAACCAAAAATCAATTCAAATGGACTCCTAAAAATGCTCTCTATTTTTTAAATAACAGAGTACAGAGAATGCATTGGTATCTATACTCGTACGACAATTCATAAGCAACCATACAACAAACTAGGGAACAATCATTCCTCGTACAACAATGCCTGCATGTTACGACGACAAATAAAAGTGAATGCAAACTCGTACGACAATTATAATATCATAAAAAATGAAAAGTACTGGTAGTTATTTTGGTCGTACAAGAATATCAGACAGACATGACGATGATGAGCGTAGTTTAAAAAAATGTCAAAAATATTATGAATTTGGGGCTCAAAACCGACACGGCCCCACCGTGGACGCTAGAAATGTGTGGTATAAATTTGGTATTCAACCTGCAAACAACCAACACTCAATAAACCATTAACTTAGGGGTTAGTGATCATCAAATTGAACTCTATCATTATGTAAAAACCCCTCAAAATTGGCTTATTGTTTCCTAGATGAAGCAAGTTTGATTCTCAATAGATGCTCATCAGATTGGCACTAGAATCAGTGACTAGACAACTCCAAGATAGAAGACTCAAAGATGAGCATGATGCATGAATTTGTGTACTTTGCTCTTCAAGGACATTGAAATGATATGCAAAATACAACTAAGATAAATGCATGAGATAGCATGAGTTTAATCTAACAAGATGCAGCAAAATGCTAAGAAGATGAAGCTAAGATTTAACCATCTAAGAGAAAAATGCAAATACTAAGCTATCAGGAAAATGCACTTCTACAATGAGTAAAACCTAGAATCAAAATAGCATTATGATCCTAATTCAACAAATTGCCTCATTTTCAACAAGGAGAGCTATCCCTCTTATAGAAACTTCCTCAAAATGGACGGTTGAGATTCAATCACGAAGGGTGGTTGAGATGCACTCTCCTTCAATCCATGTGAGAGGTTATTGATTGGTCAAAGTTGTGCTTGTTGAGGGAGGATGAGGACGAATTTGGTAAATCCTTCTTTTAATCAAGATTAAGTGTCCACACCCATGTGTGAATGGGTTCATTTAATAAAAGTGTACGAACTTTTATTTAGGTGCACAATGTATAGTGATTAATTGATTTTTCAAGCTTTAGTTAAAATTAAATTGATAATTTGATTCAGAACTTTGATTTTAATTATGCAAGGGAGATTATTAGGTTTTGCTTGCACAATTAAGGTCTAGTGTTGAAAGCCTTTAAGTTTTTAGGATTTTTTAGACCAATTAATTAAATTAGGGCAATAGGTTTACTATACCAATTTTAGGTGATTACAAATACTAATTGTAATTGTTCACATAACAATACTCCTAAGGTTAAACCCTAACCCTAATCGTAACCATATTCATACCATTGACCCTAGATAAAATGCTAAACATAACTCTTATACTAACCCTAAATGTAACCATAACTATAACACTAACCTTAACAAAAACCCTAATTATAAGATTGAACATAATTGATGCCCTAACTCCAACCTTGACCGTAGCCATACCACTACTCCTAAGTTTAAACCAATCAACCTAATTGTAACCATAATTGTACCATTGACCCTAGGTTTAATGCTACAATTAATTGTTATATTAACCCCAATTCTAGCCATATTTATAACAATTTTCGTTAACACCCTATTTACATTAAATGAACCTAATTGTTACTATAACACTAACCTTTACCATAACCCTACCACTAACCTTAACCTTAATCGTAGAACTAACCATAACAGTAACACTAACTGCAACTATAACCCTTACGTCATCTATTTAAAAAATAAAAAACATATATAATCTTTGTCAACGATCAAACGAAATCAAATATTCACTTTCCAATATGGTCTGCATTTACTGGCCATAGTTTTCATTACAGTAGCCAATTTTCTTACTGGAGATCTTAAGTAACAAGAAATGGGCATTGAAATTAATTAATTCATTAATTTCATTTTCCATCCAAACAAATAATACCTAGTCTTGAAAAGCACTCAACATATAACAGAATAGCATAATAATGCGAAGTTTGGAAACCGTGACTCTGAACTGAAGCAAACTGAAAACTGAAAACTGAAGGAAGAGCTAAAAGTAAGAAATAAAAATATTAGAAAGATGAACAGATTTACATATATGGAATATAACAATTATCAGTGCAAAACTTCCTCTCCCACCACAAGTGAAAATTTGGCAATTGCATTTTAGTTGTTAAACATGCTGCCTGGAAAAACTATTAAGAGTTCTCAAAAACCTTAAAGTATGTGGTAACTGCCACATTGCAACCAAATTTATCTCCAAAATTATTGGAAGAGATACAAACCGTTTCCACCATTTCAAACATTGATAATGTTCTCGTGGAGATTACTGGTGACACTAAATTAATATAATGATCAACAAAGAAAAGTGGGTGAAAAATACCTGTTACACATTCCAGAGAGGACTTCAGCAAAAATCCAAGCACCAGAGAAGACTTAATCTAAAATTTATGTATCAGAGAGGACTTTAACTAAAATTTATGTACCAGAGGGTGCAAATTATCAGCTTGAAGGGGAAGCGAAAAAAGACACAAGGTTGTGGATGACGTAACTAAAAACAAAATAGTGTAGAAGAATGGAGTATATAACTTTATGCGAAAAAAGACACGAGGTTGTGGATGACGTAACTAAAAACAAAATAGTGTAGAAGAATGGAGTATATAACTTTATATTATGTTTTTGAGAGAAGAATCTAGATACTAATTTTATCCAGAAGTTGAAACTAATTAGCTGTAAGGCAAATAAAAAGAATACAAAATAGTAGGTTGTGTATACAGGTAGGTTGTGCATACAGTAGTGAAGGCAAAGATAACTTATTTTTATTTTCAAGTGTGAAAGAATGGATATATGACTACTTACCTTGCTCCATATCAAGGTAGGAAAATTAATTCATGGACAGCAGTCCAAGGGCCAGTTTTTTGGGATGGTGAGGGGCATCAGAATATATATATAGAGAGAGAGAAAGAGACCAATTTCTACAAGTTTAATTAATATTATGACATTAATATATCATGACAGCAATATAGCAGCAATAAATATATTATGACAACAATATAAAATCAGTATAGCAGCAATAAATATATTATGGCAGCTATATAACATCGACAAAATTAAATGACTGCTATAGCATCAGTATAACAGCAATAAAATCAAACATAACAGCAGTCGCAGCAGCAACAATAGTATAATGTATATAAATATTAAATCTATGAACACACGATGAACAATGTAGTGCTTAATTCACCTCCAAAGTTTACTATCCTGATAGTTGAGAAATTGATCAGGATTCCTAGTGGGTTCTCAACACCCAAACCAACCTACTTTCAAACAAAAAGGACTCATTTTTGATATTTTTGCCATATTTGATACTGATCAACATCGGTATTTAATTATGGAAACTTGTGTCACTGTAATATTAGCAGGGTAACTTGTATGACCCTACTATATGCCAGAAGTATACATACCCAATGGTCATTGCCTGGTGGACAGATGAGCAATGTAATAGATTAAATTGTTTGCTGAATATATTCAAGATGGATGTTCCCATTCTAAACAATTCCAAGAAGTATAATACGAAGGAGAAATGAAGTGCAAAGGAAGCCTATAGAATCCTAAATAGAAACATCAAACAAAGAAACATTTATTATAAATAATAATGTAGAAAAATAATCGACGGAAAAACTAAAACACTGGTTATTCATTTGGCAGAAAAGTGCAAACATGAATTCATTGGTCTAAGCCAGCATCATCACATCTTTCATCCAACATTACGCCTTGGGACAAGACACAGATATCCATCAAAAAATAAACAAAAGGAGACTTTGGTTAAATGTTATTGTTGTGACAGCATTTGTAGGTATGCCTGTGAGAAAAATTAATAAAACATAATTGAACACATGCCAATAGCGCTCTAGACAGACACCTCAACTCATTGTTATCTTCCAAAACCTAAAACAAAACAAACATTGCAAAACACTAGAAGCATTCCATTGATATACCTTGCTCAAACCATACCTTACAAACCGTAAAACAAAGCTCCCAAAGTCTTTCTACATATTATATTTTTTTTAAAACCAGGCAGAGCTGACAAGCTACCAAATTTTTAAAAATCGCCTAATTTCAAACCACTAAAATCTCATTCTTGCATTCACCTTCACCGAATCAGATCTCACAAACCCTAAGACAAACATCACAAAACATTATAAACAAACGCGGGTACATTTGACAGGATCTGCCAATTTTGGGGTGCAACTGAAAGTCTAGCTCAGTAGAAGGATTCAAACCACACATGCCACTTGTACCTCATAAGTCCTAAAGCGAATCCAGCACTTTGCATTACTAGGGAATGATTTTGAGTAGAAGGTGGGAAATTTAAGAGGCTACTAAGATTAATGATGAACTCAAATTCTAATGATTAAGTGCTAGTCCTTACAAACTCTAAAACAAGCTTGCAATTTTTCATAAACATTTAAAGCAGAATTACAAAGCATTTTACATTGGACAACATTGGTCATTAAATTCAGAAATAAGCAATTCAATTTAGGGTGAAAAGTTTTATCAATTGTCCCAGGTTTGATAACTTTTCTGAATGTGATCCTTGATGAAGGAACCATGGATACTGCGAAGAAAGCCTTAAACTGCATGGCAGAAGTAAATGGGTGCAATCCAATGATTAAACAACGCCTATTCTTTGTTGCACCCATTCACTCCTGCCATGCAGTTTAAGGCTTCCTTCCCAGTATCCGCAGTTCATCAAGGATCATATTCAAAAAAGTTTTCATGATTTTTTCCTTCGCTGCAATCTATTTCTCGACTGGTTTTCTGGCACAGTTTGGGCAGTGATTGAGGGAGGCGGAAGGAAATGCGAGCATCCTATGGTATTGCAAGCATTAATTGAAACATCTTCCCAAATCCACAACACTTATCCTGAGGCAGAGTAGATGGTGGGCATTAATGCTGATGAGATGGAGGCTGGTGAGCTAGCTCAACTGGAAACATCATATCATATACATAACCATCTAAGAAAATATGTTTTCTGGTTTCTGGTATTCAAAAGAAGTTTCAGAGAATGTGAGACAGGTTTTCAGTATTCCAAAGTCCTACATGAGCTTTCTTGCAGAGGAAGCCTTATTGGCTAACTGTTAAGTTTCCTGTATTCTCCAGTTTCAACTTGTCCGAATCATCAAAACATTTATCCTCTTCAACAGTCACACAAACTTTACATGGTGTTAATATTCAACTCTAGAAGTTAACAGTGAAGTTTCCCATAATCTCCATTTTCAACTTCTCTGAATCGTCAGAATCTTTGTCTGACTCCATAAACCAATAGTTGAAGAGATACAATCAAATAGGGGGGGAAAAAGAGAGAGATTGGCACCTATATTCATAACCTGTGGAAAATTAAGTGAAGAAAGTGGGCACCGAAGAATAAAAGACAATTGTTTTCATGCTTTCCCAATGCACAGTTTATCAATCAAATAAGAACACAAATCATCATCTAAAAACAGAAGCAATCCTGATTGTTTACCACAAAGGTGACCGTTCAACATTAGAATGCAAAACATTACTGAACCCTATAAACTAAATGTAAATGCCCATCAAAATGAAATGAATTTTGCCAAAAAGAGTTGTTCTGTAACAAAACACAATATTTCCTAGTTAATTACACAATTAAATGAAATACCAATCATACAACTGAATTAAGCAAAAATAGGCCAACATAATGAAATTAAATCATGTATTCTTGTATTTGCAAATCATGCAATGTGCTAGAGTAAACTTAAGAACAGTAAAGTCCTCTTCACCTCATGTTTCACTAAAAAAACAGACTTCTAAGCCATTGAAACGACTACTAGCATCCAACAAAAATACTACAGTCTTCTTCCTCTCCGTCCACCCTTTCTTCTGGTACTGTCTGTTGGGATGGGAGTCACATCCTCTGTCAAAAAAGACAACTAAGTTAATCTACAATTTTCTGCGTTATTGGCATTGTCCTAAACCAAATGATTTCAAAATACAAATCAATAATAGAAAACATCTTCACCTATGCGACCAATTCTCATTCCAGATCGAGCAAGAGCACGAAGAGCTGATTGTGCCCCAGGTCCAGGAGTCTTCGTCTTATTCCCTCCTGTTGCACGAAGCTTAATATGCAAGGCAGTTATACCAAGTTCCTGAACCAAGAGATTATATGTTATGTACTAAGTATTCAAACTATGTACTTCAATATGTTAATTAGTTGAAACCCACCTTTGTTTTGATAAAACCAACTGAAATATACCTTGCATCTTTGTGCAACATCTTGTGCTGCAAGCATTGCAGCATATGGTGATGATTCATCTCTGTCAGCTTTGACCTTCATACCACCTGATACCACCAGATATGATATTTATTGGCAATCCACCGATTGAACAATGCCAGATTGTTATCATGGCAAAAAACTTCTAAGAGGCAATCATGTAGATTTAAATAAGAGGATTATTAAACCCAGAAAGCGTTGACAGAGAGCTTTTACCAGTAACACGGGCAAGTGTTTCTTTTCCAGACAAATCAGTTACGTGCTGTAAAGGAAAGAAAATTAGGAAGATATAATAATACAGGAAATCCAAGCTGCTGGATGACACATGCCACAAATTACAGCTTACCACAAATGTATCATTGAATGAAGCAAATATGTGGGCTACTCCAAATACATGTTCTCCTTCCCTAACTGCAGGTCCTAGAGTAACATTTTCCTCCTTAACTTCTCTGGTCTTCTTCTTCCCAGACTGTATAAAAAATGGTTAATTCGAGTAAATAGAATTGTCCAGGCTCTAAATACAAGTAACCCTGCTACTGCATAAACTTGAGGAAACTAAAGCAGAGTAAAGACTACGTCCATTAAGAAATAAAATATTTACTAACAATTACTTGATTGCACTGAGATTCATTCCCATTAAAAATATGATGTGTGAAGATACTTAATGCACACTGGATGGATACAATGGTAATACTGATATCTCTGCTCCAGCTGACAGACTGTGTGTTTGTCAGTGATGTTCTTGTTCCATGACTGGAAGCAAGAGTATATTCTAGCAAAGAGTAGGCAAGCTGGATAAATTTCATAATGAACTTTTTTTAATTGTATATTGATTACCATAGTTTAAAAATTGCCAGACTCGCCACGGACTCGGCTGGACTCTCGAGTCCAATGGCGAGCCGAGTTGACTCACCATGGACTCGAGAGTTGAGTCCAGGCAAGTCACTCCCGTTGGACTCGGGAGTCTTAGGCATGGACTCGAGAGTTGAGTCCAGGCAAGTCACTCCTGTTGGACTCGGGAGTCTTAGGCATGGACTCGCCCAAGTCAGACATCAGGACTCGCAAGTCTGCAGCAAGGACTCTCGCTGCCCAGAAAACACGCCCAGTCATTTTATAAAGTGATTTTTTTTTTACTTTTTCATTCATTTTCTATTTGCTCTTGGTCATAACAGGGTTTTAGGGTGAGGAGAAGCTCAACAGTCAACATCAAATCAGCA
This sequence comes from Thuja plicata, assembly GCA_018584345.1. Lineage (NCBI taxonomy): Eukaryota > Viridiplantae > Streptophyta > Pinopsida > Cupressales > Cupressaceae > Thuja > Thuja plicata. The sequence goes on from MU225122.1 coordinate 625,602, forward strand.
AAAGACATCCAGGTAAAGAATTTTTCTACTTTCTTTTTTCTTTTCCATCTATTAAAAATAAAGAAAATCTTGAAAAACAAGAGGAAATGCTGACAAAAAAAAATTTATTTCCCTTTTTGACTTATTTCCTTGCATTTTTATCTTGTTTTTTAATACTATTTTTATCAAATGATTCATTATCAATTTTTGGTTGTTTTTCCATAAAACCCTATTGATTTTTTTATTTTTTTTCATGTTATAACAGCTATGTCAACTTCAACTAGAAAGGGCAAGGGCAAGGCAGCCCCAAAATCAAGAAGAACAAAAGATGGGGCATCGAAATATGGAATAAAGGGAAATAAAAAGGGAGAGGTGACTTGCACAGAATGAGGCAAATGGATGACAGGTGGAGTGAATAGATTAAAATACCACCTTGCTAGAATACCCAGACAAAATGTGGAAGGCTGCCTCAAAACAACTCCAAAGATTATTAGTCTTAGACACATTAAGGCCCTTCTTGCTGAATATGCATTGCAAATAGAAGAAACGGAAAAAAACAAAAAAAAACCATGATAGCTGCACTGAATCCAAATTCATCCACTTTGGCTCCCCTTGGTCGCACTCGCAAAAGTGCAAACTTCTATCATCGTCAACTAAATTCATCTATTGCTGACAATAAGGATGAGGTTACTGAGACTCGGAATCCTCTTTTATCAGACCCAATTTTTTTTATTGCACGCAATGTTCTAGGAGTCCTCTTTTATCAGACCCAAATTTTTTTATTCCACACAATGTTCTAGGAGCACAACTTTCACTTGAAGGTACAAGATGGAATAGAAAAAACATGAGAAAACAATGATAGCAGCAGGAAATTTTCGGTACTACAACAATTTTTCTTTCAATGTGGCGAACAGCCCATATTGAGAAGGTTTGGTTACCGCATTTACAGTTGCAGGCAAGGGGTTTAAGGCCCCAACAGCTTATGACTTCAGTGGGCCATTGCTAGAGAAAGTAGTGAAAAATACACAGGTTGTGGTTGATGATCAAAAAAAATTGTGGGAAAGAAAAGGATGCAACATCTTATCCGATGGATGGACAGATGGAAGAAATAGGACTCTCCTCAACTTCTTGGTGGCTTCTAATGGTGCAATGGTATTCAGTATTCCTTAAGTCTATGGATGCCTCAAATGAAATAAAAAATACTGAGACTTTGTGTAATTTGTTAGATGGGGTGATCTAGGAAGTTGAAGTTGAGAATGTTGTCCAAATTATCACGGACAACGCAGCTGGATATATACCTGCAGGTAGAATGCTTATGGAGAGGCATCCCACAATTACATGGAGTCCTTGTGCTGCACACTGCTTGGACTTGTTGTTAGAGGACATTGGAAAGATTAGCTGGGTGAAAAGGGTGGTTGAAGATGCTAAAAGTGTCACCAAATTCATCTACAACCATACTTGGGTCCTCCCTTTGATGAGAAAACACACAAATGGCAAGGACCTTGTGCGACCAGGAGTGACACAATTTGCTAGCCATTTCCTCACATTGCAATGCATTCTTGGTGCAATTCCTCATCTTAAGCAAATGTTTGTGTCTAATGCTTGGCTGTGTCTAATGCTTGGCTGCAGTCTACATACTACAAAAAACTTAAGGCGGAGAAGATCGTAAGTGTTGTTTTTGATGATAGGTTCAGCAAAAGTGGAGATGAGTTGATCGAGGTAAGTAACAAACCCAAATATGAACTTTATACAAGCTAATCTACTTGCTGTATTTTTTAGGGGTTAATTTGTTTTCATTTTTCTAGGTGACAGAACCTTTGGTAAGGGTTCTTTGTATGGTGGATGGAGAGGGAATGCCAATGGGTTTTCATTTATGAGGCCATGGATAGGGCCAAAGAGGCCATTTCACATTACTATAGCAGAAATTCAAAAAAGTATTAAGTCCTTTGGCGCATCATTGATTGCAGGTGGACAAACCAACTCCACCAACCGATACATGCCTTGGCATACTGCTTGAACCCAAGATTCTACTTCTCTGATAAAATTAGGGCTGATGAGGAGGTCATGACAAGTGTTATTACATGCATTGATAAGATGGCTCCTGACCATGACTTGAGAGACAAGGTTCTTGATGAGTTGGAGGTGTGATTTGACATTTGCTATATCTTATTTATGAATCATGAATTTGGAAATGTTCGTTGTTGAGTTTGGGTCTTTGACAATTCTTATTTGTGAATTTGGAAATGTTCATTGTTCAAGATCTACAAGGGTGCAGAGGGGAGACTCTTCTCTTCACAACGAGCAATTGAAAGGAGAGAAAAACAACCACGTGAAACATTTTGTTCGATACTAGAAGAAAAAAATAGAAACTTGAAAATGATTGTTAATTTGTTACAAACTTACATTTTTTACTCAATTCTAAATTTCTAATATTTCTTAATGTTTTTTTGTAGATTTATGGTGGGAGAATTATGGTGTTGGTACACCTAATCTTCAAAAGATAGTCATCTGTATTTTGTCCCAGCCATGTAGAGCTTTTGGGTGTGAACGGAATTGGATTTTATTTGAGAACATTCACACGAAGAAGAGAAATAGGTTGACCTAGAAGAGACTCAATGATCTTGTCTTTGTTTGGTACAACCTTCGCCTTGGCACTAGAAAGGTGGAGGGTGTTTCACATGAGTCCATTGACTTGGACGAGATTGATCCATATGGTGATTGGACCAGAACAAGATGATGGTGACGATGTCCTCCTTACTGAAGAAGATATTGCAGATTTAGAGAGAGGAGCAGCAGAAGAAGCAGCAGCATTGGATGATTCCAATGAGATGGAGGATGACAAAGACGAGGACTTTGATGTTGAAGAAGAAGAATTAACTCCTCATTTAGATGCCTCGACACCTACTAGTTCAAGGCCTGAAAAACTGAGTTATGTTAGGAGAGGGAAGAGGAAGATGTAGTCTTTAGTTTGATGTTTTTCACATTTGGACATCACTATATCTAATTTTGTAAACATTTATAAAATTATGCTGCTGTTATACATTTTAAAGTTTGCAACTATAATGAAATTTCAAATATTAAGTGTTTGATATTCATATGACATGTGTAATGCATCAATTATGGCTCTTATGTTCTCTAAATGCATTAATTTCTTTTTGTTTTTTTATGTAAAACTACAATTTTTTTCTTTTGCCAAGTCCTTTCCCGAGTCCGTTTCAAGTCCAATTTTTTGGTCTAGAGTCCGAGGCGAGTCCAAGTTTTTCAACTATGTTGATTACAAATGGTTCGCTCATACAAACAAAAACATGAGACCAGCACAAATTCCTTGCAAGCAAACACACTAGAATTCCATTTTTGTTTAGAAACGAACTTCATATTAGTTACTCTATAAAAAAAAAAAGAGTCACAACTTAGAATTTCACTTTTGGGATATTGAGCTTGGATCTACCAAATGAAAGCCCAATATTTAACTAATTAAGCTCAACCCCTTGAACACAAATTAACTTAAAAAATAAAGTTACATTTACAAAACATTTATCAGGTCTTGATCCCATGTGTCTGCTTAGCTCATTTTGTTTAACATCCACTGCTCAAATCTTTAAAGAGTATTTTGCGGAGCTAGCAGTCTCGTAATGTTTCTCTGTTTGTTCTAAGTATTAGTTTAAATTGTAGTTTTTCAGCTATATAATTTTTTCTTTATTAATAATAAAAATTTAAGAACTAAAATTTGGAGGAAAATGACGAAAAGGAAGGAAGCAAACCTATGCAGCTATGTGACATAAGTTTGGCCACGATAAAAGAAGATTATAAATCATCCTTTCCACTTAATTTCAAATTGCCAGAGATTACTATACAGCTCAAATTTAAGCAAAAAAACTAGATAAGCAAGGCCATGGGGCCATGAAATTACTGCTTTAATTTAACATGGATTTTTCAAATATAGGCTCACATTCTGTATGTTCCCCTAACTGAGTTTTAAAATGAATGTTGCTGTCTGATATACCACTCATTACAGGTTTAACTATATGATGTAGTTATCCAGGCAGTTTATTTCTTGGGTATCTATAGTTACAATTTTCAATATCTGTAATGGGCCAATCATGGCATATTATGCGGCTTTTGGGTTTAAAATGCTTAGGTGCAGAAGCAATTCACACAAATGAGGTTTCAACCTTTAAGATTACAGCTTTATTTCCACAAGGAATCAGGAAGCATAACACTATGTTTCTTGGGGACCAGCACTGATAAGGCAATCGCTCCAGTCAAAACATTCAGCAAGGGCAAAGGATATTGTATTTGGAAAGAAGACCGCCAAGATGCTAAAAAAAGAAGGATTCGGAGACGAGAAATCCTTCAAGCTTCGGAGACTAGGAGGTGTCAAAGAACATTCATCTGGCACCTAGGTGTGAAGGAAGTACCACCCCTCATCAGATAATCTACCATTTATATTACAAAAACAGGTTCTCGTTAAAGAGAAGAGAGAAGAAAAAAAGGGTTGCAGTGCAGATGGGGACCCTTACCATGTTAAGTTGTCCGAAGCCTCGATCTGATAATTCTGGACGCCTGCTGTAACTCCGCCGCTTCTTGGCCTCTCGATCTGAGGATTCTAGGGCCTGCTATTTGAAATAAAACCCTATTTGAAGCAAAAGGTTTGAAACAAAACCTTAGAAACAAGCGAAGGGGGAATAAGTTACCCCTATCGGTAGCTCCTAGCAATTTTTGGTGTGGAGCAAGATATGCTGCCCCCATTTGCCAAAGTCATAATAAAGTGGATCTTTAATGTTTTAATTCCTCTAGTGTTTTATTTAATATGTTAATTTTATTAAAATACAAAATCATGTTATTGTTACGTGGTTTTTAGTTATGAAGTTTATAGAACCAACATTATAAAAGAATGAGTATGAGTTTGGAATGGTGATGATAATCCTGATAGTTTCTAGTATATGTTGAAAAAAATTAGCACTTGCATCGAAAGAAGGTGCAAGGAGTACGCTGATAGGTCTTTGATATGAAAGCATTATTAAAAATAATGTTTTATTGTAGAAGGAAGTCTTGTATGTAGCAACATCCACTTTGGATGAATTGAAGTTACAATATTGGGGAGTTGTATATTTTGAAGGTAGAACCAAAAAAGAAGTGTAGCATTTAAATAAATTGGAACACATTAGAAAATGTTGCAATATATTGAAAGATAAAATCAAACTATATCTTGAAGGATTAAACAATTGCCTTTATCAAATTGAATGATAGAAAAAGTAGACTCACAGACTATATGTAGCCTTGACAGTGAAAACTTTCCCACTTAAAATCTCATTTTGGATTGAAAGAAACCTAGTTTATACAAGATTGGAAGGCCAAAGCACTCATTCCCAATGGCAAGTAATAACATGTGCAAAATACAATAAGCAGATTTGATTGTTAACCACCTAAAAAAACCTAATCTGCCTTACTAAAAATAGTGTTAAATTACACAGTTGATGCCAAAATTTGTTGTAACCCACCTCAAATAAATGTATGAGGTTGGAATAATGATACAATTCAGTGTTAGAGCACAAAAATGATAGTCTCGGGTAGCAACCTCCTCCTAAAGTTGGCACACATTTCTTTTGGGGACTATGACCAGTAATCAATGATGTTAGGGCTACTAAATGGCAGCTGGAAGTTAGTGCCCAAGTCCCTTAAAGAAATGGAGCAATTATTTCAACATAAAATCATGCCTTCTTCTTAACTTAGTTGGGAATGCCTACAACACAGTCAAAACATACTAAAGACACAAATCCTAAACTATAAGAAATATCATTCTCTATCACTCTATTTTAGACCACAACTATATTTCTTCATAACAAGACTTGGCATTTTTTCTTAAACTAATTAGGGGAAAGGTTAACCAAATTCAGGCAATCAATCATTATGATATAGTGATAGTGGGTAAGTCAATAGAGATAATTGAATAAATTTCATAATGGTACAAGATCATTGGCAGATTTCAACTGCTCCAAGTTAGAATTAGAAAAAAGTAACCTATGATAAAGTTATTAAATAACATGCTACGACTATTCAGAGTGTCATGTAACAGTAAATAAAGTTAGCTATGACTTATAGATTGTAGGAGTCTATAGTAATAACATGAAAGGCAATGAACATGTTATCTATCTCATAATATACAACCAGATTATATGAAGATGAATGATAAGTTACACAGTGCAATCATTGGGTAGATGTAGGAGATTCAATTGTACAAACAAAAGCTAGATATAACTTAGCATAGATTGAATCCACTCTATTTTTGAAATTATTGTTAGTTTTAAGTCAAAAAAATGTCTGCTCTTTGTACCATAATCCAAATCTGTGCTAAAAATATAAGTTGTTTGTATGGCAATGAAAATACAGTCAATATCAATATCAATTGTCATATTTTTCCTTCTGTAATTGTCATTGATTTCGAGCAATAGACAGAGATAGGGATGTTTTTGTTTGGCCAATTGGCATTTGTAAGACAACCATTTTTTCTTAAACTTGTGAGGAGAAAGAGCAACCAAATTCAGGCAATCAGTTACTATGATATAGTGATAGTGGGTAAGTCCATAGAGATGATTCCAAAAATTCCATAATGGTACAAGATCATTGGCAGATATCAACTACTCCAGGTTGGAATTAGAAAAAACAACCTATGAATCCTTTGTAGATGTGGTTGCTCCATTTCTATTATGATGTCTCAGACTCTCAGTTATACTTCACAATTTTTTTGTATGCTTCTTCCAATTTTAAGAAAAACAATTGTGTGACACCTGAGGAGGTCCTACAATAAGATATGTTGAAAAAACAAATAAATTTGACATCAAACTTAGAGTTGGAGTAACATGCCCCAACATGAAAGTGTCTCCACTCTTTCAAATACAAATGTGTGATTAAAGGGAATATTGAAGAATTAAACTATTTCCTTTATCAAAGGGAATGCTAGAGAAAACAGACTCACAGACTATCCTTAGTGTTGGCAGTTAAAAATCTTGCATGCTATGAATAGAAAACTATTAAAAGGAAGAGAGTTGAAAGCAAACAAATAATTTGAATAGAATAATAGACTACAAAATTTCTAGAATTCATGCTTTCCCTTTGATAAATTTTTTGACCTTGTGAGAGCCATGAACTTTTTGCTGATCAAGTAGATAACTTTTATTCTACATTCAACAGTGCTTCTACACTTAAAAATTTGTCTAGATGCGGGATAAGAATTTAACAACTTTACATTGTGGGGGTAAACATTGAAGCAAACATTCTAATATGTGAGATAGTTAGTATCTAGTGAAATGAAGACAAAACTACTCCCAAGGGTACCTTTTTGGTTCAAGCATAAATTCACCTCTAGCACAAACTGTTAATAATTTAATGACAATAATGAAAGAGTTGGAAATTGTTGAATATTGAAGCCATGGAAGTTTCTTTCGATGCTATAAAACTCTTCACTCTTTATTGAAAATGTGAGCTTCTAAACACCTGATACAAGTTTGTAGGGACATTAAAAAAATAGGTCTCAGAGTTGTAAATCATTTCCATCATTGTGAAAATGGGCAATGTTTCGGCAACAAGATTTAATTCAAGAGAACAGTGGAAGGCTACATCATAGACATTATTTTCTATTAGATAAATTATTTTGATCAGAATTATAAATCATTCATTGGAATGTGGATCTGTTTGCAAGTTTGACTATAATTAACACTAAAATCTTTTGTACTAAAAAGGGCATCTTTGGCATTGGTAGTTAAAAAGCCCCCATTCTATTATTAGAAAACTACTAAAAGATAGAGAGTTGAAAGCAAATTCTAAATAATCAACAAGAGATGCAATGCGTCGAAGTTCATCCCAATAGTTAGAGAGGAATGAAAGTAGGGATATATGGATGGAAATGGAAATTAAAAACAAGAGGATATAT
>MU225122.1:633560-664664 GCA_018584345.1 Thuja plicata
AGAGAGAGAGAGAGAGAGAGAGAGAGAGAGAGAGAGAGAGAGAGAGATGTGGATAGACAATTAAAAAATAAAACTATCAGGATTTACAAAAGTATAAATATCTGTCATTTTAAGAAATATTTAAAAAACATAATAAAATTTTAATGTAGGCACTTGAAAATAAGATTTCCCTACTATTAAAACATTAATGACCATATTTTATAGCAAAGTGATATTGAAGCTTTTGGACCTCATTGATAACCCATTTGCATAGATCAAAAATACATTATTATAGATTCTTTAAAGCATAATCACTGGAATGGATAGTGCAAGCTTCTTGTATGTGAAGTTAAAATAAGAGTATGCATGTCGTATGTCATACATATGTAATTAATCTAATATCTTGGGGTTATGGGAAATATTTAACCCGTGTGATGTGCACCAAGATGCATACTTTTTTTTGTGAAGACATGTATACTTTTGAAGGAACTACAAGATTTGAACAATATAATAAGGGTTAGGAATGGACAAGTAGGAGATTAAAGGGTTAATTTCAATTTTAGCTCATTTCATATAAAAGTGGACGTAAGTATTAAATAAATAGGTACATTTATTTAACTTTTTGGGATGAGGATGTAAGACTTAAATAAATATTTGAAATTATTTATTGAAGGTGGATTATAGAAGAAGAATGATTTAATTTAGGAATAGAGATTTAGTTAACAATGATGAATAATGATTTTATTAATGAGAATTCATAGTAATTTGTTATGGTATATTTCAATGTTAATTCATATAATTTTGGAATAAAGTAATAAATTTATAGTATTATTATATATTTTCCTTTTTAAAATATATGTTTGTCTAATATTTGTGAGAGACTATTATTTGAAAATGATGTATTTATTCATAAATGATTGGTATTTATGAATGTGTCATATAACAATTTGTAGTCTTTTATGTTTTATTCATTATGGGAAACTGCTTTATATTTCTCAAAAGTTTCCTCTTCTTTGTATTCTCTATTATCGATTATTTCTATCCACTATCAGGAAACTCCATAGAAATATCTAGATCTATGCAGCATGTATAGACGTTAGATATAAAAGATGTAATTAGCTTTATGGAGACATCTTTCAGTAGCCCTAAATCTTTAAGGGTTACTATGATTTTTGTGAGAATCCTTGATTGTTTCTCATGATCATCTATGATAAAACATTTAGAAGCAAAAATTTAGAGCATTGTCATCAACTAACCTTTTGATGTCATTTGGACCCAAAAAAATTCATATTTGCCCGATCTATGCACTTGCTAGAGAAGAATGTCCTAGATTGTTGAAAACATCATTTTCAAATCATATTCTATAGCATAAATAAATTATTTCAAGTTACCAATTTTATTAAAACATACCGCAACATATTACTATACCTTCCTACCATAAGATACTAATAAATATGGACATTTGTTGAAATATGACAGCGTCAATCAAATATATATGAATGAAAATATACAATACATACATGCATATATATTAATGTATGTATATAATAGTTATGACCATTATTATACATATATTAATGTATATACATATACATATTTATAATGATAAATATTCTCACTAATATAATATCAAAGAAGCTATCGATAATCATAAGTAATGAATGATAGTTATCGACTTACTGAATAACTATAGAATGTTATTAACAGTTATACCTTGACCGATATTAAATCGGTATAACAGATATACTTATCGGTATTGAAATATGGTTTACCGTAAGTTATCAGTAGTAGTCGATAAGAATCAACGTGCATGTACTAATCGACACAATAATCATTCACTACGTTTATTATTAAGAGTCACGAAGATAATAAGACATGACTCATTAATGCGTCACGACTTATCATCTTCATGACTCTTCATAATAATATATATATAAATGTGTGTGTGTGTGTGTGTGTGTGCAGAACATAGATGGCTGATAACATATTGAAATCAAAAATACTGTATTCAACAACCTACATACAAAGAGAAGTATTAGTAATTAATATATTCACAATATATTAATAAAATAAAAGATATACAAAACTATAAACTTATCATTTGAATATAAGTTTGTTTGGCATTTACATGGTATCAGAGCCAAGTTAAAGAAGATCCAAGAAGCTTTCAAACTTAAGACATTTAAATATAATTTATAGCACATCACATTTCCATGGCAAGCATTATCAGATTTGAGGATAAGCTTGAAGGAGGAAATAACTTTTCATCATGGAAGTTAAAAATACTAATGATACTAAAATAAAATAAGGTTGAGTCATTCATCAAAGAAGACAAGATAGAATCGGAGAATATCCAGAGAAAACTACATGGATTGAAGGAAATGATAAGTCCATGAAAATCATAATCGATGGAGTCAGAGATCATATTGTACCACTCTTGACAAAATATTAAATTACATATCACATGTTTATAACACTTGTAAACACTTATGAAATAAGTAGTGCCAGCAAGACCTTAGCCCTGAAGAGAGAGATTAACCATATAAGAATGAACAAAGGTGAATCAATCAACTCATACTTTATGAGAATCTCGGCTCTAAGAGATCAACTGTAAACACTTGGGTACAAGATAGAATGTAAGGAATTATCATTAATTGCCTTTTATGGTCTACCTGACTCCTGGGAGACATTTGTTTCAGGCATCAAGGCTAGGTCTAAATTTCCAAAATTTGACCGGCTAAGATCATATTGTCTCTAAGAAGAATCAAGACTAGCAAAGAAAGGACTTAAGAGGAAAACTATCGATGAAGATCTTCATGTATTAAATGTAAATTCCCACAAGAAAGAAAAGAAGAAACATTTCAAGAAAAGGAAAAAAAATCATGGGAATGGTAAATCCAAGAAAGATATGTCAAAGGTACAATGTTTTAGATGTGATCAGTATGGACACTATGTAGTAAATTGTCCATACAGAAAGCATCAAGCCTCATTTACCAAGGTAAAGAAGACTAAGGAAGAGCATGAATCCGAGAATTTTTTATTATACTCCACACTTTCAAATCAAGTCTCTAATAAAAGTACCTGGGTCATAGACAGTGGTTCCTCAAGACATGTTACTAGATTCAAAGAACTATTTGATTCCATGGTGGAAGAAACTGATGAGGAAGTAACTATTGGAGATGACTTTGCACATCCAGTGAAAGGTGTTGGAACTTGCACCATTAAACTAAAGTCAGACATCTCTATTAAACTCACTGGGGTATTGTTTGTTCTAGGTATCAAAATAAATTTAGTCTCCATATCTGCACTTGAAGATAATGGATATAGGGTAACCTTCATGGATGGTAAAGTATTGGCATGGCCAAAGAACTCTACTATTAAGAAATCACAAACCATAGGTAAGAGACAAGGTTATTTGTACGAGCCATGTACAAAACCAAATCTAGACTTTATCCATGAAATTGCAGGCTCTAATGAAATATGGCATAGAAGATTAGGACACCTAAATTTTAGAGCCCTATCTTCCATGGAAAGATTAGTCACAAGATTACCAAAACTTAAACAATACCACTCCGGGGCATGCAAGGGGTGTGCCTTAGGTAAAAACACTAAGGGATCATTTTAGAATAGTTCTAGCAAAATAAATAATGTATTAGAATTAGTCCATTCAAATTTGTGTGGGCCCATGTACGCCCCTTCATTAGGAGGGTTTCTATATTATGTAATCTTTGTTGATGATTTCTTCAAGAAGACCTGGATCTATTTCCTCAAATGTAAAGAATCTGAGGAGATCCTTAAAATATTTAAGGAATTAAAGTCTCTTACTGAAAAATCCTCTGGAAGAAAAATAAAAACCTTAAGGACAGACAATGGGAGGGAATATACATCAAATATGTTTAAATAATTTTGTAAAGATGTTGGGATTAAGAGGCAGTTCATTATCCCTTACAATCCACAACAAAATGGGGTTGTTGAAAGGAAAAACAAAGCCATTGTAGAAGCTACCAAGACAATGCTTCTTGATCAAAACATAGAAACTTCTCTTTGGGTACAAGCCTCTAATACTGCAGTATACATACAAAATAGATGTCCACACTCTCATATTGATAATAAAACTCCTGAAGAGGTTTTCACCAGTACAAAACCAGACATCAGTCACTTAAGGATATTATTGTGGGTTACAATGAAACCTCAAAATCTTACCAAGTATATGTACCTTGTCAGAAATAGATTGAACCAAGCAGAGATGTAATTTTTGAGGAGGATATAGCATTCACAAGAGCTAGAAACTTCGTTGAACCAAAAATCCAAACTTCTCCCATAGAACCAGAAAAGGAAATTGCTCCTGAGCTTTAGAAAGAGTATCCCAAGGAAGAAGAAAATGAAGAACCAAGCACATGCTTGGAAAATCCTAAGAAGAGACCTCTTTGGGAAACTAAGATAATAGAAGAAGAAAAGTCCTATGAAGCTCCTTCAGGAACCTTTAGATAGAGTAAAAGACCCACAAGATTATCTAGTTACGTAGCCCTAATGAGTGAGCTCTCAAAGTTAGAACCCGCAAATGTTTCAGAAGCTCTTCAGCATCAAGTATGGAAAAATGCTATGACAGAGGAATATCAGTCCATCCTAAAGAATGATGTATGGTAAATTGTATCTAGACCTAAAGAGAAATTAGTGGTCTCCTCCAAATGGTTTTTCAAGATCAAGCATGTTGTAGATGAAAATATAGAAAAGTACAAAGCAATTTTCATGGCCAGAGGTTTCTCACAAAATGGAGAAATTGAATATGAAGAAACTTTTGATCCAGTTGCCCGATATACTTCAGTCAGAGATGTTCTAGCCATTGCAGCTTCCAAAGGATGGAAAGTACAATAGATGGATGTTAAGACCGCATTCTTAAATGGAACTATTGAAGAAGAGGTCTACTTAGAGAAACCTGGAGGATTTGAGATCCATAATTCAAGAACACATGTGTGTAAATTAAAGAAAGCCCTTTACGATCTTAAGCAGACCCCCAGAGCCTGGTATGCGAGAATTGACAGTTACCTCGTGAGATTAGGATTCTCCAAAAATGATGCAAACCCAAATCTCTACTTCAAGCAAAGCAAATGTGATATGTTAATTTTAATATTATATACTTATGATCTCTTGATGACAAGAGAGGATCACCTCATTAATCAGTGCAAGAAGGAAATAGCCTCAGAATTTGACATGAAGGACTTAGGAATATTGCACTACTTCCTTGGCTTAGAAGTCTGGCAAAAATCAGATAGCATTATTCTAAACCAAGGAAATTATACCATTGATATATTAAAGAGATTTGGCATAAACGAACTGCAGACCGGTGTCATCACCCATGGAGATAAATCTTCACAAGTTGAAGGAAACAACAAGAGATTCTCAGTCAACTGATCCCACTCTCTACAAATAGATGATTGGTTCATTGATGTACTTGGTCAACACTAGACTAGATATCTGTTATGCATTGAATGCTTTGAGCCAATTCATGTGTGAGCCTAAGGAAATACATCTTGTGGATGTGAAGCATATAATGAGATACCTTCAAGGTAATCTAAATTATGGACTCAAATATGAAAAGGTTGCCTTATATCTTCATGGACTCACTGACTCATATTGGGCTAGAAGTGTGACCGATCGAAAGAGCACCTCAGGGTGTTGCTTCAGTTTAGGATCGACTATGATATCATGGATTAGCAAAAAATAGTCATTAGTGGTACAAAGATCTACTGAGGCCGAATATATTGCAGCATCAATGGCTGCTAGAGAAGCAATATGGCTCAGAAAAATAATTGTAGGATTATTCGGTGAACCACTAAAACTGACTATTATCCACTGTGATAGCCAGAGTTGCCACAAGCTATCAATGAACCCAGTATTTCATGACAGATCTAAGCATATAGAGATTCCTTACCACTATGTGAGATACATTGTAGAAAGGAATGTGATCCAGTTGGAATATATCAGTACAGGAGATCAAACAATAGATATCCTTACCAAACCACTCCCCAAGGTGAAATTGATCACTTCAGGAAAAATACTGGTATGGTTGAAATGTAAAATTTTGATTTGTACTAATATAATAAAGATGTTTAATGTGTAAACTTATTTTGTCATATGTGTGACTTTATGACTTTATAAGCCCACCCATCCTGTGTGCATTTCTAAAAAGTGATGACTTTTTAGTTAATGAACACTTGTATTTAACATTATAAGGTGACGATATTGTAATATTGACATCATGTTGACTTGATATCATCTTGATTCATGGATGTGCCATGATTCGTTATGGTAAACATTATGTGATGTAATGTTAGTGCGCATACCATAATAGGGGTATATAAGGAGAATGTAATGTTCTCGAGCATATTATATCCTTCATATCACAAGTTAGGTGATATGTAAAACTTGGTATCACGTGTTAGGTGATTCCTCATATCACATGTTAGGTGATATGTAAAACATGGCATCACGTGTTAGGTGATTCCTCATATCACATGTTAGGTGATATGTAAAACTTGGTATCACGTGTTAGTTGATTCCTCATATCACATGTTAGGTGATATCTAAAACTTGGTATCACATGTTAGGTGATTCTTCATATCACGTGTTAAGTGATATGTGTTATTGCGTATCGCATATGATGTATATTCACATGTAAAGTGGCATATATACACATCATGAGAAATGTGATGCCCTATAAAATTGATTTTATTCATTACACTATATCTTCCCTAGCTAAGAGGGAGTGTTGAAATATGATAACATTGATCAGATATATATGAATGAGAATATACAATACATACATGCATATATATTAATGTATGTACATAATAGTTATAACTATTGTTATACATACATTAATGTATATACATATATATATTTATGATGATAAATATTCTCACTATTATAATATCAAAGAAGCTATTGATAATCATAAGTAATGAATGATAGTTATCAACTTAATGAATAACTATCGAATGTTATTAACAGTTATACCTTGACTGATATTAAATCGGTACCATGTAATGTATAATTGATATACTTATCGGTATTGAAATATGATTTACTGTAAGTTATCGGTAGTAGTCGATAAGAATCAACATGCATATACTAATCGACACAATAATCATTCACTGCGTTTGTTATTAAGAGTCATGAAGATAATAAAATGTGACTCATTAATGAGTCACGACTTATCATCTTCATGACTCTTCATAATAATAATATATATATACAAAACATAGATGGTTGATAACATATTGAAATTGAAAATAGTATATTCAACAACTTGCATACAAAGAGAAGTATTAGTAATTAATAAATTCATAATATATTAATAAAATAAAAGATATACAAAACTATAAACTTATCTAGCATTTACAATATTGAGTCACATCTTATTATCTTCATGACTCTTCATAATAATAATATATATATACAAAACATAGATGGCTGATAACATATTGAAATCAAAAATAGTATATTCAGCAACTTGCATACAAAGAGAAGTATTAATAATTAATAAATTCATAATATATTAATAAAATAAAAGATATACAAAACTATAAACTTATCTAGCATTTACAATATTGAATTGCTCATAAATACTAATTCACAATCACAGATAATGACCATCTCTAATTAATATGAGGCAATGCACATGAAAATAATACAAAGTGAAGGAAAAAATATTCCTAGGCGTGTGACAATGTGTTATCAAAGTCAATGATGGTTGCATGTATGCCATGAAACTACAGTGTTTATAAAATTTATAATAGGGTTGGCAAATATAACATGCTCTGACCACCTCAAAAAACAAAAAAACAAATTTAAATTAGTGACAAAAACAAAATCAAAATAAATTTTAAATTGGTGACATTTAAAGACAGTTAAGAAGTATAGTTGGCATCATTGATTACACCAAATGTTTTCCCCTGTGTGGGGTTTGATTGCAACATTAAGATTTGGTTTTTAAATTTAAAAAAACCCATACAAATACAGATACAATCTATAAGACTGGAAGCACATTGTAGATTTCTATGTTTTATTATGTTGGGCATGATTAAGGGATTTAAGATCATAGACTAACATTTTTTTTGGGTCGGTAATATAGATTTTTATTAATATTAGAAAGAGATTACATCAACGCCATTCATGGCTACGGTATTTCATTCATGCAAAAAAATTTCATTTTCATTTTCATTTCCATCCCTCCGATATGCCCCTAGCTATACCTATTGGAGACAATACTATTCATTTCATAGTTCGACTATACAAAACATCAAAAAATCCCCATCGACCCCAACCTTCATTTGAACCACGTCGCTGCCTCCTCCTTGTTGAAGTTTTTGAAGGCACCTCTATCATCCACCAGGTCACCAACTCGGATAAGACCCACTCTGCCACCGCTCGTGCCACCACCACCCACCTCACGGGCCCTGCGTTCTGCCATGGTGGGTTTTCCTCACCGTTTCACACTTAGCTGCCTTCAAACCTGCGGTCTTCCATCCTCCCCCAACACTACACTTGATTTTATGGGAGTGCATTTCCGCTTCCTCCCAAAACCCCCACCGTCGTCCTGCACCTCCTTCCATTTTTCCAACACTGCCCTCAAAGCAATCCAGCCACAGTGGGCTCGGGATAGATGAACATCCTCCAGACTGGAAGAGGACCAGCTTACCAAGGGTTGTAGTTCCTGACACCCATGACCAACCATCTGAATAGGTGCATTTCCCATATGTAGACCCATACCAACCTTTGTCCTCTGTAAGACCTCTTCAATCCATTTAATGGCCATACACTACCTCACCACTGCTCGCACCTCATCCTTTGATGCCGCCAACATGATCCCTAGGGCCACAAATAATGACGAGATGTCCAAGTTTGTGCAGGGTTTCCACCACTTTTGAAGGCAGTGTTCCCCGAAAATGTTGCAAATCTCTACCCAGAACTCCTCCCCATCTTCTGTGAAAACATTTTCCAGTCATTTCACTGTGACGAGGCCTACAAATGTTGGGATTTGTCCCTTCGTGTCAAGCAAGAGATTGGCCTCCATTACTCTCTAGTTCCTGCTGCTCAGATTTTAATGGCGGTGTTGCTTTTCCTTCATCTCACTCAGATTAATAGGCTTTCAAAGCCTCTAGGATCATATCTATCAATGTCATCATTTGTCCATCACATCCTTTGCCCTCTCATTAATCCATTATGTACCACCTCCTCCCTCGCATCTAACAAAATCCTTGGGTGGCAAAAGATTGCGTCATGCCGCCTCCATTCTCATAAGAAAATTGCTCCACATCATGTCGCCTCCATTGTCATAAGAAAATTGCTCCACGTGCTCATTGGAATATGCCATTCCACTTTTCCAATACTGGTTTTCAAGACTTGGGTCTTCGCTATATTCGATTGTCCTCCAATTCATGCTAACACTCTTTAGTGTTAGTGTTCACCACTAGGGTCAAGTTCTAAGATCTTCAAAGAGATCAAATTTATTTTCTAATGATCCACCAACATCAACATTTGAAAATATGTATGCCATGTCATTTGCCACTCTTAGCACATGTGAGACTTTAAAGTATTCAAATTTGCCAATCAGATCCTGAATCCTTCTAATATGTTTGTTCAAGTACCAAGTGTCCATCTATCCTTTGGCTATACCATTCAAAACTAGGAGTGAATCCTCTTGAATCCTAGTATTCTTGCCATCCAAATTGCCTCTATTACTGCTAGACACTCAGCCTCATTGTTTGTTCCATCTCTCAGTCGTTTAGCTCTCAGCACCAGAACTTCTCCCTTCTCGTCACGTGCAATAAATCCTATCCCTAAGACTCCCAGATTGCAACTTGAGGCACCATCAAAATTAATTTTGACCCATCCAGGGAATGGGTTTTTCCAAACACTCGGTTTAGGCCTCTGTCCATCAGCCATAGGTTGTGCCCTCCCAAGCCCATTAATGGGCCTATACTTCACCATTAGCCAGATGTTGTGCCCTCCCAAGCCCATTAATGGGCCTATACTTCACCATTAGCCATTTCATTTGTATCACCATGTCAAACTGGCTGAAGGGAGTCTTCCCAATGTCAGTCTGGGAAGCCACATTGGACACCAATTCTGACACTGCAACTTCCAGTTTTGACAAAAATCTGACTAGCGAAGTGGCCTCCCCTTTGAAAATTCTTCTATTCTGCTCATTCCAAATCAAGCAGATTGTACTTGAGGGAAGCACGTGCCAGACAACCACCAAGGTTGGCATTCCTTTAGGATTTGGCCATGATTCAAGCGATTCTCTGAGTTTACATGGCAGGGGTCCCTGGCATTCCATTTTTTGCAGTCCAAATCTCCAAGCCTCTTGCGAGTATTCACAATTTAGGAAGAGATGATCAACGGTCTCTTATGCTTTGTTACACAACAAACATCTAAAAGGTCCTGCAAATCTCAGTCACATAAGTCTATCTCCTATAAGGGCTCTCCCATTTCCAACCATCCAAGCAAAGGTTGTTGCCCTAGGCAGACAGGCTTTCCTCCAATAGATATTACCTTCCCATTCCACCTTCCTGAACTCACTTTCCAGTAAGGAGTAGCCAATTTTGACTGAGTACTGGCCACTTTTAGCTCCAGACTAGATTACTTCATCTTGTTCCATAGACCCGATAATAGATCTGCTGCTCAGAGCTTTCTCTAGAATTTCTTAGTTTTCCACGGAGAGTCCTAAACCCATCACTTCCTTCCATTTAACTTCCTGCCCAATTTCAAAAGTGGTTAGGTCAAGAAAATCACCTACCTTGACTCCCCAATGTCATTCAGTAGCCACAATGATTTGGTGAGGAATCCCTTAGGCCAAGTTTGGTTGTCCTTCCCATGAATCCTGCCAGAAGAGAGCCTTCCTGCCATTGCCGATCTACCAGGACAAATGGTCAGTGATCAGTGGTCTGCAATTAATCAAAAAATTCCACAGGGTTGACCCTCTAGGTGGGTTCTCAATTGTGAAGATTCTTTCTCAGTCTATACTATCCAGATATTTGGCTCTAAGAAATTTCACCCATATTTGCTCAGGTTTACTATACATTTTCCATATCAGTTTGTCTCTTATTGCCTCATTAATCAGCTTCCAATTTCGCATTCCTACCCCACCACCACCTTTTTGTTGACAAACTTTGTCCCATGCCATTAGAGGGATTTTGTCCTGGTCTTGCGCCCCATTCCACAGGAATTTACGCATTATGTGTTGTATACTTTTAGTAATTTTGGCTAGAATTTTAAAACATGCCATTAAGTAGATAGGCATTGCCGAGACAACTATTTTTAGTAGCAAAATACACCCTGCCAGAGTAAGCCATCTACTCTTTGAGCCTTCCATCTTAGTAGAACACCCATCCACCAATTCCTTCCATAATTCAGATTTGTCTGCACCAGCAAAGAGAGGAGTCCCAAGAAATTTACCTGAGAGTCGACCAATACGTACTCCAAATAATCTAGCAATGGCCCTCTGAGTTCCATCCTCCGTGCCAAAGAAAAAAACCTTAGATTTTTGCCAATTGACACTCTGTCCCGATGTCACATTGTATGTGTCTAAAACCTTTTTCATTACCATGGCTTCCTGCATCAAAGCCACCCCAAAAAGGCAGGTGTCATCCGCAAACTAAGAATGGGATGTTGCTTCAAATCCTCAAGCTATCTCAATACCTTTCCATCTTCCTTGAATTTTTTTTCTATAGATATTCCTTCCCAGCACTTCAGCCAGGAGTATGAATAAAAATGGCAAGATGAGATTGCCTTGTCAAATACCTCACCTAGTTTCAAAGAAGCCCTGGGGGCTTCCATTAACCAAAATCGATGTTCTATATGAACAAATCATGTCCCTGACCTATTGGATCCACTTCTCATCAAAGTTGAATCTCCTAAGAATCTCAATAAGGAAACCTCGATCAACTCTGTCGTATGCCTTCCTAATGTCTAGTTTAAGGATCATGTGCCTCTACTTACTAGATCTGGCCGAATGGATACCTTCGTGAGCTATGATTATGCCATCAACTATGTTCTTGATGGGGGTGAAGTCACTATGCTCCCAAGATATGAGTCTGTCTAGGATGGTCTTTAAATAGTTTGCTTCCACCTTCATGATGATTTTGTAAACCATGTTGCAGAGCGATATCGGTCAAAACTCTTCAAAACTATTGGGTATTAGAGCCACCATATTATTATTGAAGTCCTTAAAAATGAAACCTTTGGACCGAGATTCTTCCACTACCCCTAACAACTTTGGTCCTAAGACATCCCAAAACTTTTGGGAAAAAAAGGCTTGGAAGCCATCCGGCCTTGCAGCCTTATCTCCACCCATACCAAACACAGCCACCTTCAGTTCAGATAGAGACACTGGGACCATTAACATACAATTATCTGTCTGGTTTATCATAGTCAGGATAAGTTGAAGCAAATCCCTTTGTGCATTGTCATTATTGATCCCATCCTGAATCCAAAGGTTAGAGAAAAATTCAACAGCCTCCCAGTTGATCACCTCCGCCTCCTCTGAAAGGTTCCCATTAGCTAACTTGATAGACAAGATCCTATTCACACTCCTCTTGACTTTCACAAAGTTATGGAAGAACTTCGTGTTTCTATCCCCTGCTCTAAGCCATCTTTCCCTTGATTTCTGTCTCCAGTAGACTTCCTCTCGCTCTAGAATTTCATTGTATCTACTCAAAAGATATTTTTCCATTAAGAAATCCACTTCATCTATTCCATCAATTAGTACCTTATAGTTTAGAGCCTCTAACTGGACTTCCAACTTCCATTTTTCAGCAAAAATGTCACCAAAGTGGGTCCTGTTTCAAGTCTTCAACTTTTGCTTAAGGAAGATTAATTTCCTGAAGAATTAGAAAGAAAGGTTCCCATCTTCCCTGGGCATCGAGTACCACCACTGAGTGACCATTTCCCAGAACCTATGCTCTCACAACCACATTTTTTCCAATTTAAATGGACAACGGGGTAGTACACTGTCTTTGTGAGCCGCCAATGCCACTGGGAATTGATTTGATCTTGACATCCGAAGTATTTGAGCCTCAAACACAACAAGGAGAGCATTCCAAATGCGTACTAGAAATAAACCTATCCAACTTCTCAACAATGTTAGAGAAGCCCAGTCGCCTATTTGTCTAAGTGTAGTTCCCACCTTTAGCTATCACTTCCCACAAACCATTATTTAGTTTAAAAATTTGAAAGTATGTCTGAACCCTGCTCGTTCTCCCCCTTCCACCCCGTTTATCAGAGTGTGCAAGGGTAGCATTGAAATACCCTACAATAATGGTTGCCTGCTACCCAAGCCCTTCCAAGGCCAGAGAAATCTCATCCCAAACCAACCACTTATCCTCTATTTTAACAGGGCCATACACATTAACCAAAAAAATTGAAACATTAACAGTGAAAGAACTCACCTTGGCCAATTGCCAAATCCTTGTCTTAGAGATTGCTTCCAAATTAACCAAAATAGGGTTCCAGGTTATACCTAGATCTCCTGAGGCTCCGACTACATCTAAAAAAAACTAGACCACCTCTGTCTAACCCCAAACACCTTTGTTGCATTAATACCATCTAACTTTGTCTCTTAAATGCAAACAATATCAGGATTCGCCTGATCAAGGCCTCTCTTGATCGCACGTCTCTTGTTAGGGGCATTGCAGCCCCTGACATTCCATGTTAGGAGCTTCATGGCTACCTAGAAGGGAACAAGTCCCTCCCGGATCGAAGCTTAGTTTGTCCTTTCATGTTACCCGCATCTTCTAAGAGTTGTTGGGTTGATTTTCTCCCTCTTTTTTTGTGGCTTCCAAGATTGGCTTTATCCATTTGAGACTTAGTTTGCTTGATGGTTCGCTACTCCGCTATACCTACTTCTTCATTAATCCCTTGAGGTCCCCATCCTGACCATCCTCAACTATTGTCTCATTAACTATCATAGAGCTATCTAAAAATTGTTTCACAGGGGATATGTGAATATCTTTAAATTCTCAATTGTTCTCTCCACAACTGCCACCTTGCTCCATAGCTACCCCTTAGTCTTCCACCTCTGGCATTGGTTCCACCTCCTAACTGCCCAGAGGCGATAAGGGCCCTATTGTGATGAGGGTCTCATCCAACACCTTTTTTGATTCTTCCATGACACTAGGTCCCTCCATCTCCTTACCCAATCCCTTCTGAGGTAAGTGTCTTTCGTCACTTGGACCCGTCCTGAGGTCCATTGCATGTTGTCCTACATTCCCTGCGAGTGTCTTTGTGTCTTCAAGGATAACCACCTAGGGAATCCCTTCTTGTTGGTTCTCTGGTATGGAAACCGTGGGGTTTACGGGGTCTGGGATTAGACGGGCCAGAATGTCCTCCAAGCTATTGACTTCTTTGTCTTTCCCTTTCTGGCCTACTAGGAATTAATCTGCATTATGTCCCCATTCCTGACACTTTTTACACTTTTCCAGGATCTCCCCGACCTTTATTTCCTACCACCATTACCCTTCGGTCATGCGGACTTCCACCGCATGTGAAAGTAGAGGGTGGGGTTTCCATAGAATACATATCCTAGCATACATGTAGTAGTCTTGTTTGTCCACCGCTTCATTTGCCTTGATGAATTTACCCAACCGATCGCCGACCATTTTAAAAAACTTTGCATGCCAATATTCATGAGGAAGATTGTATAGTCAGATCCAGATCATGACCTCCTCGATTGAGGCTTGCCTAGGATTGAAGTTAGGGATCCAATCCTTCATATAGAATCTGATTCTACCCATCATAAAGGGCCCATTGAACATGATTCTAGTTTTTTCAGTCTCCGTGCCCGCGATGATAAAAAAGAAACCATTCGACAGAGTTTTTACTTCAAAGTGGGATCCCCATTCCTCATTTACCCAGTTCTTGATCTTAGGGTAAGTCGGCCAGCCCCCACCCCACTTCATGAAAAAAGCCCTTGCTTTTAACATTTGGACCGAATTCTTCCATGGCTCTGAATCAATGCGTACATTGGTTGTTTAATTGTTTGTCATTTCCAGGGTCTCCTTGGTAAGCGGCGGTGTGCTCAAATCCACCTTTGGTTTCCAGACTTTGTCCACTGCTTTTTTAAACCCTTCCTTGTGGCCAGTATAGATTTTTGTAGAGCCCCACTTGTTCTTCTGCGGGCCCTAATGTGACCTCAAAGCATTTGTCTTGTTAGGCGCTCTTCTTCCTGGCTCCATAAGTCTGGAAGGTGGGAGCCATGGCAGCCTTGGACCACGCCTGTGGAACCCATTTCCCAAGAAACCCTCATTTCTACCTTGAAAGTTGAACCCTTCCTTCTTCCGCCGCTCCATCCTCTATGCTTAAGTATCACATTTATAACAGTGACACTTTATGTTTAAAATGGTGGCTGAAAACATTCTCAAAACTATTGTACTTGTATTTTTAACAAAATAATATCATAGAGTAACATTTAAAGCATATGAACAAACTTTTTTTTTGCCAAGACTATCAATGAGCAATTATGATTTACAACTAATTATAGATTAACAATGTGCAACATTACGTTTCCACCTTCTGTGAATAAACATATAATTTTTTGTCCCTAATGTTCCTAGTCATTTTGGTCATATCTCTATTGGTATATGCTCTTTTCCAAAGCTATTGATTTAGTAAAAAAAATACAATTATTTTAGTATCTTTTAAGAGTGTCAGAATAAACAGACAAATGTTGAATTTATGATAGAAAGTTAAAAAGACATAAATTTATTTTTCCAATGGGCTTAAACTTAAGGTTCATAATTATAGAAGAGAACATGTGTATTTTAATTTTGCACTACATTATAGTCCTCAAATGAGTGATAAACTAAGGTTGCCAATTTGAATTCTTTAGTGAAGGTTAGAATGCAATCATCATGACACTACGTGATGCCAAGAGAAAATTAAATATGGACTGATGAAATAAGAAGTCTATTCATTGTACTGATGCTTCAGATACATTTATCTATTGCTAGAAATCAAATATAGATGAACCAAACTCAAAAAAGGAGAGCTTCATTTATCCTCATCAACTGTTAAAATGTATTTTATCACAGGTTGCTCACAATATAATTCTTGCATGTAATTATCTATGAATCTCTATGTCATGATTCAGTTGAAGCATACTGTAGGAAGAAACATGCCAAGTAAAAGGATCTCTCATTCCAAGTAAAACATTCAGTGTTGGGAGGAAGGGCAGGTAAAACCATAGCTGAAACGTGGCATTTTTCCAGACTATTACCGTGCCTTGTTATGCTTCAACTTTGCAGTCACATGGTCACGTGGGAATGGGAAATATATAATTTGAAAAAATGAGCTCGGGTCTTGTTACATGGTTGTTACACATATTCATTATATTTGGGAGTCTCCATTACACTCTTGGCCTGGAAAATGTTTGTTCAATGTAGGATTTCTTGATCAGTAAAAGAAGGTAATGAATACCATTTGGGAGTACCATACACCTAGCTATGATGGGCCTTCAGGTATTTAATTTTTTGTTCCAACATATTTTTGAGTACTATCAATGGATTTGACTAATTTATCATTTCATATGATAATGTCCAAGGCCACAGAGTTATAGTTAATTTGGATATTGAATATATTTTTGGTTTGTAGACTACTGAAAGTTGAAACTTATATTTCCTTTACTCTTTATTCTCTCTGATATCACCACAAGATTAGTGTGGGATCCTGTATTATATTACTTTGTTTGGGACTCTTTGAACATCCCTCTTATTTGAAGATAAGAGTAACTTATGTGAAGAAGCTTTTGTGTAAACAATGCAGTCTTCAGCAGGTGCCAAGGGACCATCTGGTGGATCAGATGAGACCTTTGATTGAGGCTACCATGGATATTCAATCCTAGTTTGGATATAAATATTTATGGTTGATATTCAACCATGTTTGTCAGCATCTAAACGACCTTCAAAATTGATTATCAATTCCATAATTTTCGGTAACCGATCTAAATTTTGTTGGTTGTTAGGCTACAATTATCTCCATAGGTGAGCCATTTAATTTGATTATTGATTATACGTGCAAGGGAATTTACAGCTCAAGCTGAGGTAATAGTAAATTCCTAGGTTTTGTTGTTTGTTCACATCTTTTTTTGTATTAGCACTTTTAAAATCTTATTCTACATGGTTTCTGGATTTCTAATAAACTGCAACACATTTAAATGAACACCCAAATTTCAGTAGAGTTTGGTTGATCACTACATATTATAATGGTATGCGGGATTTTAGCAATTCAGATGGTTCAATTAGGAACAAATTATGAACTGAAATAATTGATGTTTGTATTTGCATCTTGCATCAGAGGTCATCAGATTCATCATCTCATGATGAGATCGACTTCAAATTTTTGGAAAACCTACCAGGAAAGGGCTATCATTTGCAGACCAACAATTTTGTAAATGGAGTTGTAAACAAAGAACAAAGAATTCGAATCTAGTTTGACCCATCAACAGATTTCCACAACTACTGAATTTTATGGAACCAAAAGAAGAATGTATATATTATTGTTATAACATCTTTGCTCCTGTAGTTATAAATGTTGAAATTGTTTGTGTTTTTTTTTCTATTTTATTTGAAGTTTCAAAAGTTTGAGGGCCTCTGTGCAAACTTCCAGATCCCTTCCAAACAATTGATGGTGTTGTTTATGTCTGTATCAATCAAATCCCCAAAATGGAGGAATAATTGAGAAAATTAAATACATATGCTAATATGAATGTAAAAATAGTTTTAATGTTTGGTAAATACCTTTCACCATAATTTTGAAGGGGTTAAGGAGAAAACAAATGAGCTCATGGAAGTGAAAAAAATTCAACCATTTTATTCACAAAATGTTTTGGCACGATTTGAGAATTGAGAGAGTAGCATTGTAATGATTTTTTCATTAAAACTAAAAAATTTGAGAGACCAAGATAGGAGGTTAAGGAGACAAGTAATGGGCTTAAGGAGGTGAAAAAATTTGCAACTGTTATTCACACATTGAGCCAATGAGCATTTGAGTATTTTTTACCTGATCCACTGCTACCAACTAGAGCTATTGTCTCACCCACGGGTATTTGGAGACTGAAATTTTTTAGAATCCTAATATTAGGTCTAGTAGGATAGCTGAAGTCCATATTTTGAATCTGGATCTCTCCCCTGACTTCAGCAAGCTTCAAGCCATCAGTGCAACTATTAATGAATTTTTTTGATATTTTGTTGCTATTAATCATATTAATTATCTTTGCAGCGGCCACCTTCCCCTTGCTAAATGTACTCAGGTTGGAGAAGCAATTTCCCAATGACCTGTACATTAATGACTATATTAGCCTTGTTAATATGTGCCTTAAAACCTGCATTTGAAAAAAGAATAGTTTTCTAGCCAAGAAACCTTACATTCCGCAAATCATAACAACAAAAATTGCAGCGACACAATTTCCACCATGGGATTTGTGGTTTATGACTAGTACCTCGGCATACCAGAGAACTAGAGATCATGCACAAAACATAACACCATAGGTCACTCCCATGCCTACTCTTTTAGCAAGCCCACTTTTGCAGCCCAATTTAAGACCTGCCTCCAAGGCTTTGGAATAGGAATTAATGGCTCTCCTCTCACCTAAAATTGAATACATTGTTCTTACCTGTCCAATTACCTGTAATACATAATATGCATACATGTCATTCTTAAACAATTCAGTCTCCAAATATTGTTCAATAACTTATATAAGGAAATTCTTAAAGATTTGTACCTCTTCTACAATGACTCTTGCATCTTCATATACTTTTTGACTCTTGGAAGTTAATAATTGGAGAGAATAAGAATACATTATTCCAATAAGCACCATGAGTGGCAGCACAACAATGGTCATAGTATCCACTCTCTATACTGAATTAAATCCAACCACAAAACTTCAAACAAAAGTTGTCAAGTATTGAATAAACACACTAACCTGCATGCAAAACTACTACTAATCAGGACATGCTATTGTGATTTGCTTGTAAGTTCAATAGAGTTTCATGCTCTTCACTGCGTCACTCAATTTTAGCAACAGTCAGATCAGGAAAATAACATGGGCATTACTATTTCCTGACCATGTTTCTAGTTAGCATCCTAATCTCCATAAATGTGTCTGCTTATGTTGGCAGTAAAGAGTATTCTTTTACAAACTTGACTAAACAAAAATAACGATCAAAGGTCATTTTATGTCACAACCTAGCCAGCAAGGATCTCCAGAACAAAGTGATTTTCACTTCCACCCTATATATGTTAAACAAATTTTCCATCTCTTGAATTTTCACCCAAGCTTGAAAATAAGCTGGGCTTTGCCAATCCATCTTTCAAGTACATGAACAATATATACCAGTAGAACATGTATAAGTGTCGAACAATATTGTGCAACCATGTGACTTGAATAAGATAGGTAGCTAAGGCAAATGGGATGAAGTGGAATAGGAGTGATGGAAATGGAGACGACTTTGGCTAAATAAATATCCTGGTGAGGCAGTTGATTTGGTAGGACATAAGGTTTAAATTCAACAGAATTCATGCGCTGATGTCCACAAAACCCATTTTTAATGTTGCAAAAGCAGAAGGATGAGATACGAAGAGACTTTAGCAGAATACATATGCTTGTACCCCCAAAACCCATTCATAATGATACCAGGCCAAAAGAATGAGACAAAAAAGAGACTTTGGCAGAAGTCCTACACAATAGTACTTGGTAGTAGCACACAACTGAGCTTAAAAGTAATTCTCAATAGGCTTGTACCGAAATACTGGAAATTTATGGGAATCTTGAGTTTAGCAAGACAATTACTACCCCAAGGCATAGTTGCACCTTGCACTCTAAAATTTTAGGAATCATTTGCACCATTCCATATGAGGTTCTAGGTGCACCAGGCCCTGGAGGTTTTTGCAGGATAGATGATCTTATATTTGGGGCTACTAAAACCTTTGGTGGAGACATTAAGCAAAAAAGAAAGATAACCTATAAGTCTGCATGGATTTTGGTGGAAAAGATACTCCTTGGAAGGATAGTAGAATGAGAAAAATATTGAACACCTCACAGATGGCCTCAACCTCACATGAAAGGATACAGGTAAAAGGAGAAAAGAAAAGAGGCATTACACTGACCTTCTTGAGAAAAGAAAAGAGGCATTACACTGACCTTCTCACTGAT
Source organism: Thuja plicata (assembly GCA_018584345.1). Taxonomy (NCBI): domain Eukaryota; kingdom Viridiplantae; phylum Streptophyta; class Pinopsida; order Cupressales; family Cupressaceae; genus Thuja; species Thuja plicata. The sequence goes on from MU225122.1 coordinate 653,749, forward strand.
GGCCTCTTGGAAGAGGAGTGTATCTGTAGAAATGCTATGTACTATTTGTCCAGTTCTAACATCCATATCATAGAAGGCCACATCGCAGCTCAATATGGCTTCCAAATACCCATACCTAGCCCTTGCGGCTTGTCGCTCCCCGGTATGCATATAGCAACCTACTTCTGCAATTTTTAATATTACCATGACATGAACATTATTATATCATACATACCAAATTGGTCTAAATAACATTAAAGGACATTTCCTTTCTCTTTTGCAACTCCTAATACATATAGCTGCATATTCTCAATGTTACATTTGTGTACTTTATATGTTTTCTTTCATAATTCATGTAGTTGCATTGAGTGTTCCTCTTGTCTACTTAAATGCATCCAGATTACTTGAAACACGATAATATGATCAAGAAACTAACAATGCCTTATGTGCACTGCATTCAGCCCCATCCTTTGACAAATTATTCCATTTTAAATGCTACCAACCCCTTTGCATCTGCATACAAAACTACCAATAAATCTAACCAAAAAATTGTAGGGCATAGGTTCCCATTATTGCTATGTCTGAACAGAGCCTGCAAATGTTATCATTGTCAGGTGTCTGCAAATGTGTGGTCTGATATTCTTTTTGGGGATGTGATAAAGGCAGGTATATATGATCATGGGAAACAATCTTCTTGAGCATGGTTTCACTCTTTCCCGTTAACCACTTCCATAACAGGAAAGGAGAGCAATAGCCAGTTTTATTGCGTAAGACAAGTTTTTCCATGTACGGACGGAAGCCATCTCGGAGGGAAAGCCTATCCACTAATTATTTTTCAAGACTTTCAATATACATTATTTAATTGTTGTAGAGAAGAAGAGTGCATTTTTTACCCTTTTCCTCTATTAGTTTTACATTAATGCCTTATTCGAGGGATAATTTGGTGTATTTTAGTGCATAAATTGACAAAATATAGTGAATTTCTCAACCTTGATCCCTAGTGGTCTAAACTAAACTTAATGGATATGATTTTTTCCATCTTGAAGTTAATTGCATCACACCTACAAATATATTCCATTTATTTGCACATAGCTTCTACTTATTCTAAGCTAACTTATTCCTCATAATTTATTTGAATTTAGCATCTAGGATGTCATGTTTAAATACAAGGATATTGCATAATTAGATTATCTTGAGAGCATACTTGAAAGCGTGTTAGATCATATTAGAGAACATTGCATCACATTGCTAGATTTACACTTTCAACATCTTGCATATATGTCTTTCATACTTTTGAATCTTGAGAAAATAACAAAAAAAAAAGTTTAACCAAAACTCAAGGAAGATTCACACTTCATTACTAGCATAAAAAAAACCTCTATAAATGTTCACTAACACTTCATTAACCCAAAATTAGGTATGATTATTATAATGTTTATCATTGAAAAACTCTAGTAGAGCAACTTCTTTTCTATGGAAAAGATTTCTAGTGTCATAAATTGTACTCCTTTAGTTAATGAGTCCAATTTCACACTCTCACACTCATTTTGACTTTCCCCTCCTCTAAGCACTTTTGGGACCATTTTTGTATTTAAACTAATATTTAATCAATAATATGAGTCCTATCCTATGTTACATCTCAACACACTCCTCTTTTGGTCCTTATTTTAAGTGTTTCCTTTATCTTATATTATTTTAAGCTTATATGGGTCTTATCCAATTGTTATGTTCAATCTAACAAAGACCTCACTTCAATTTTGTCAACACCCATATGGATTTTAGATCTAGTAAATAGGCCATGTTTTTTCCATCCTCAAAATTTGAACAAAAAAGGGTCAAACTAATTCGGTTAGTAATAAATATGTGCAAAATTCAAAAGTGCCCAATCACCTTTTTATGAGCTAAAATTAAGGGTGGATAATGTGTAGGCCTTGGGATTCCTAGGTTTAGCCTTGGAATTGTGATATGATGGTCGTTTGTTGGCCTTAATGAAAAATTACCTTGGGAACCCTATATAAAGCACCTCTCGTAGTTCATTTCATCACACATATGTACAACACATCTAAAAGTTTCCTCTCAAGAGAAAGTAATCTTCTTAAGAGCATATTAAATCCAAGAAGCAAGGTACACTGAGATCTTCAATTGCGTATTTATGGTGGATTTTTGTGATGATTCATCATGTTATTGGATCAACATTTGAAGGACATATTCTAAGAGCATTGCATCATTAATAAAGGGTATAATCATTTCACTTCAAATATAAGATTTCCTTTTCATGACATCATTATTTTTGGCTTGATTCCAAACCTGCGCCTTGACTAAGGAAAGCCCCTATATAACATAAACATCATTTTCTCTCTATGCATGTAGTTACAGATCTAGAGAGAGGTTGCAAGTCCAGATCTGAGGCATAAGAGCATATAGAAGATAGAGACAAAATCAATCTAACACTATTCATTAGAAGAACTAGGGTGCCTAGTGCCATAGTCCTTTAGGAAACTGGCGCCTAGCACCATAGTCTTGGTAATTTGCTTGAAGTTTATCCAAAGATTGCTTGGAAGCTCCTAAGACTAGTTTGACTTATGTTCTAAACCGGGGACCCCTAGAGGACTATGGTGCCTATTGATAGCGTTCTGCCATTTTGAGCTCAGATATTAGACGCAGGTGCCTCTTTTCATTCCCCCGTCCAATTCTATACACATAGTTGGTTCTTAGATCTATATTTGTCAGTTTATGTTGGTTATTGTCAATTTTGCACCTTTGAGCATAGTTCTTGCATCGTCCCTTTCCAATCATATTCTAAATCAATTCAAAAAACAAAAAGAAAAGGAGAACAATCAACACATTGTGCCTAGCTCTCCTAAGGGTTTTGTAGTTGGGCCTATTGGTTATTCTCCAATGTATTTTATAAAATGGGATGTGATTCCTCATTTGTATTCTAGATTTAGATCTCATTTCCCTACATTACATTTTGGTGAACCCGACGTTATTTACATTTTGCAAGCTTCTGAATTTCATTTTTAGATATAATTTTTTGTATTTAATTGAGTCATATTTGCAATCATTTCTATAATATATCATTTTTGAGTATCTTTTTTGATCATAGTACATTTTGTGAGTGAAGTTGTTACCATCTTTTTCTAGTTCAATTTCAAGTTTTTTCAAAGATGTTCATGATGTTCCCTTTTATGCATATGATGGTAACTTATCTCTTCCTTTCATCCATAGCTATGATTTACCCTCTCCCAAAATTGGTACTACCAATTAGGACATTTTGGTGCAAGAAGAGACTAAACTCTCCCTCCTAGGGAGGACCTCAAGCAATGATGTTGATTATTCTCCTAAAATGCACCTCCTCTACGAGGATAATTTGGTGCAAGAGGATGATATCATGGTTAATTTTCCTAATGATACCTTGCTTTTTATTCATTACAATGACCTTCCCTCTAGAGATGAAGCATTAATGAGTTATGTTTGCCCCTCTCCTAAAGTTTTTCTTACTCATAAAGATACCTTGGAGAAAGAGGATGATACCATTAGGATCTCCCTTCATGACGCTTTTTGTAATGCCCCGCCATGGAATCCAGAAGAACTAACCTAAACATGCAACCAAGATAACATGATTTTTTTAAAAAATATTTATAAATAATAATGTTAACAACGCGGAAGCAACACATGAGATAAATGACATCCACATAAATACAACTCAACAAAGGTTACAAATCTTGAGGGTTCCTTGACGTAGAATTACTTAAGCAAAATAATCTACGAGAACACTATAAAGAAATTAACATAAAGGATACATCAACTGAATCCAATAATATACATCTCATATAATAAGACCACATATACAACTTATACCCAAGGTATACAAAAGGATCAACATCCACTGCACAGGACACAGGGTATGCAATAATACATAACAATACAATACATCCTCTGAAAGGATGGTATATCCAATATACAAATATACAACTTATGAAATTGAACAAGTCTCTAGAAGAATAAGAAGATAGAAGAAGAATAAGAAGAAGAACTACAACAAGGATCATCCAAGCATGAAGACGAACGTTGGATCTCAATGGTTATAAAAATCACTACCACCCGACCACGTAGAACCAAAGGTCCACTCCCACCATGCTGAGGAAATAATAACAGGCCCACTCACGCGGGTATACAACAAGAAGGAAAACATCCAAGGTATACAACCATCATAAAGAAATACATAGGAAGATCCTATAAGCTCTCCAAATCACAATAAGGAGATCTACATAATATCAGAGGTAACCAACACACGTAGGATAACCTAAGCTATATATAGGAAGGTGTCATCATGTATGTCTAACCCTTAAGTTTTGTCCTAGAAATCTCTCAATAAATCTCGACACTCAAGTGACCATACACGGTATCAATGACTTCTCAAACAGACAAAGTCACCAACTATGCCAGATACACACCCCTCAAGGTGACAAACATCATCTCATCCACCATCTTAGCCTATAATAATGCTTAAGCATGGGTGAGGACTTATATCTTATTACATTATACTAAGGCATCCTAATAAGTTATTATGTTATCACTTGTTAAAATTACTTACAATAAATGATCCTAGCAGCCACTTGTGAGGTCTGACACTTATTGCAAGCCACCTCCTACTATACAACTAGGTAACCTACCCTAGGTTCACAAAATAACATCATAAAGGTTTATCATAAACCTCATCACCGATTCCCGCTCATATAGGGATACACCCTCAGAGAATCATAAACAATATCAAAAGAAGAACACAACTCTCGAAACTGGTTCTTGCCCATACAAGAACTATCGGTTCTCAGTTAACCAAAATCACTTAAAATACTCTCTCAGGTTCACATAAGACTAGTTAAACAAACAAGTTGGGTAATAAGATCGAGACCCAAAATCGTTGACAACATGCACATGCACAGAAGCACACAAACATCATAGAAATATAAACCCCAAAACCTCTATTTTTACATCCTGGTAGCCAACTCATCGCAACAGACCACCGACACATTGCAGTATCATAAAAGGGAAAGAAACACAATCTTTTTAATAAGTCACTTAGAAGACACATCATCACATAATGAGTATGATTTCAGAAAGGCAATAAAATTCAGTGATAAACTCATTTATAGTAACACTATGCAAATTAGTTTATCTGGTAAAATTACTAATAACAATATAATTCAATTTCCAATGAAAATGCACATTAAGCCTTTATAGATTAATTTATAAAATTCACATTGTATAAATTAACCTATTTAGTAATTATTAGAGTTCAAATATAATTATAAGTATAAGTTATTGAAAACACCCATAAGCTTATAAAAGCATCCAATCGATATTCACAAAAGAGATCCTTTCAGATCGACATGATTACATAAATAAATCAGTCAAATGGCTCTAATTCCTTAACATATCTTTTTAAATTCAGTAATATTTTAAATCCCAAATACCATCAAATAAAAATACCCTAAAAATAAATAACAATAGTCCATAACAATCATAAATCTTTAGATAATAACTGATGTCAATTAAATCCAAAAACGCCATTAACTATTAAACAATATTACCCTCTAAAATATTTGGTAATATTAGTAATAATTTAACGCTAACATTAGAAAAACAACCAACTTAATTTAATTTAAACTTTAAATAACCTTTAAATTAAACAAATTTTAATAAATTAACAAACTCAACTTTTAAATAAACTAAATTTTTTTTAAAAATGAATTTTAATTAAAACCTAAATTTAATTTAAGTAAAATTTAAATTAAAAATTAAAACTAAACAAAATATCAAAATAAGGGGGGGGGGGGGGGGGGGCNGGGGGGGGGGGGGGGGGGGGTCTCGGCCCCACCCCACCTTTCCGCAGCACCCCTTTTAACAGGAGTGCTCGCTGTCCACGCGAGGACTGCCGCAGGGTGGTGGGACCCTGCGGTCCCCACCGTGGGTAACCATGGTTGCTCCGCAGGCCCACAACCTGTGGCCCTCGTAGTACTGCAATACCCGTAGTCTTGGGGCTGCCAAAGGGTATGGGGGGGTGGCCCCGCCACCCACCTCCCTTCCAACCTTTTCATTTTTTTTTTCTAATTTCATTTTTAAAAGAAAAGCTTTTTAACCCTGCACCTTATTAATATATATTCTTTTTAATATTTATCTTTTTTTTTTCTTGGTGAAAATTAAACAAAACTAGACTGTATTTTTTTTAAACAACAAGCTATAATATTTTTTAATTTAATAATTATTATTTTTATATTTAATATCCAACGATATTAACCATTTTCCTTCCAATAAAAAATGGATTTAAAACATTTTTTTTTAATAAAAGGAACGATTTCCTTAACCAATAGCTCAATAATAAAGTAAATAGGGATTTTCTTTTTGACATGTAAAATGATAAAAACAAGAAAGACTTCTAATTTAATATTAATTTGTTTATTTTTCTCAAAAATAGTTTTCTTTCTCAAGCATGTAAATTAAACTCCTATTTTGTTTTCCTTGCTAATCTGGGACCAAAATTTGGGCTAGAACTCGATAAGGTCAAGTTTCTACATTCAAGATAGGAAATTTATAGATCTGAGGCCTTCAATGTAATGTCTCGTGCTCCTGACACACGGAATCGAAGCTCCTGACTCCTGGCGAGCAGAGACTGTAGGCCGTACAGTTGGCAGAAGGTTTGTAGGGTGGAGGTTATGAGGCCGTACGGTTGCTGGCTGGAGGTCGTATAGTTGCTGGCTGGAGGCATATAGTTGTTGGTTGGAAGGCCGTATGGTAATGGGAGGCAACATGAATGTTTGGAGGGAGGTTCATGCGGGTAAGGAGTGTGCCTTCGGGCCAAAATGAATTAAGGAACCAATATAATCCACAATGACAGATCAAATCAATACTTGCGAGGAAAGATAATAATAATCAATTGATAGTATTTCAGATTCGCCAGATCTGAACAGAGAACATGCAAAGTAGGGTGAGGGTTGAATCCCACTAAAACTACAAATACCAACTAGGGAGGGTCTTTCACCTTCGAAATGATAGACCACAAAATTCCAAAAGGGATTCGCAATTACAATAAAATATCAAAACTCAACATGAGAAATACATCCTACATGCCGGTCATAAATACCCGTCGGACAAATTCTTGAGGTGTACAAATAAAGTCGACACGACACATTAACACCTACGCTAAAATAAAAGATGGGTATGGGATAAGCTAAATCGACCGGAACCCAAATACAAGTTTATTTTATTTATTTAATAATGGGGACATTACAGTCCTCTCGTCCCAAAGATTGCTTATCCTCAAGAAATTGTAGATCCGGATGATTCCGAATTTGGTCGCCCTCCCAGGTAGCATCTTCCAACGCACCAAAAATTATTTGACCGTGCGAGTCCTCAACTTTTTCTCTCGGGTGGTAATGACTTCAGCCGACTCCAGAACTAACTTCCCTTCACCGTTGAGGGGTCATAAATCTTCAGACATAGTGACATGTTTCCCCACTGCCTTCTTCAGGAAAGATACATGGAATACATTATGAATCCTACTTCCCCCGGGTAGATCTAGTTCATAGGCAACCTCACCCACCCGTTTGGAAACACGGTAGGGCCCGTAGAAACGTGGCCTTAATTTCTCCTTCCCGGATGCCTTCAGGGACAACTGCCTATATGGTTGATGTCAAAGGTATGCCAGGTCTCCCACTTCAAAACTCCTCTTAATGTGATGCCTGTTAGCATACATTTTCTATTGATTCTGAGGTCGTAGGAGATTCTCTTGGAGTGATATTAGGATATCTATTCCTTCCTACAACCAATATTTTGCCTTTGGTGTGCGACTATATCCCAATGCCATGCCCACAAATGAAGTTGGTTCATACCTGTACAAATATTTGAAGGGAGTCATTCTGATGGACATCTGATAGATGGTGTTGTAACATTGCTCCCCCAGATGTAGCCACTTGACCCACACTTTCTATTGTGTGGACACATAGTTTCTGAGATATCCTTCCAGCCACTTGTTCACAATCTCTATCTGTCCATCAGTTTGTGGGTGGTAGCTTGTGTTGGATGACAACTCTGTTCCTGCCAGTCAAAATAGTTCTTTCTAGAAAGTACTAAGAAAATGACTGTCTCAGTCACTCACTATGTTCTGAGGGAGTCCATGCAAGCAGAACACCTCCCAAAAGAACAATTCTACCACCTGTGCTACTTGGTATTCCCCTGAAATAGCAAATAAGTGTGCATACTTGGTCAATCTATCAACCACCACAAAGATGCAATCTCTTCCTTGCACCTTCGGAATCCCAGTATTGAAATCCATTGAAATGCTAGTCCATTTTTGCTCAGGATTCGACAGTGGCTGAAGTAGACCTGCTGGCATAGTGTGTTCTAATTTTTTTTGCAGACAGGTAGGACATTCCCGGACATATCAGAGGACATCATTTTTTAATCCCTTCCAGGAGAACCTTTCCTTGATCTTCATGTAAGTCTTCAAATATCCCTGATGTTCGGCTAGAGGTGAGTCGTGTATCTCCTTCAAAATCTTTGCCTTCAATTTGGATTCAGGTACCAAGTATATTCTGCCTTTGTAGTATATAATATCATCAACCACCTTGTATTTTTTATCTTTTCCTTCACCATCTAGTAGCTGACATGCAAAAGTATTCTTGGAATACTCAACCAGCAAGTGTGCTCTCCAATTGGTTGAGATTTGAGATAAAGAGCATATCGTTGGCCGTCTCAACAAGGCGTCAGCCACCACAATATTTTTTCCCTTTATATATTCAATGTCAAAATCAAAAGCCTATACTTTACTTACCCACTTCTACTATCATTCATTGAGTTCCCGTTGTTCCAGGAAGTGTCAAAGACTGTTATGATCTGTACGCACGGTGAACTTGGCTCTGATGAGGTACTGTCAAAAATTTTTCAAGGTGTGCATGATGGAAAGCATCTCCTTGTCATAGATGGAATACAATTTCTCGGCTCCTAAAATATTTTGACTCTCAAATGCAATCAGGTGATGGTCCTACATTAGCACGACCCTAATACCCTCTCCAAAGGCATCACACTCCAAAATGAAGGGTCGGGTGAAATCTGGAAGTGCCAGTACTGGGAAAGAGCTCATGACTTCTTTGAGCCTTTCAAAAGTTTTTTGTGCCTATTCGATCCATTGGAATGATCCTTTCTTTGTTAGGTCCGTCAATGGTGCACTGAGATGTGAGAATCCCTTCATGAACCGCCTATAATAACTGCACAACCCAAAGAATCTATGCAGGTTTGAGAGAGTCTTTAGTGGCGGTCAATCCAGAATGGCTTGAATATTTTCCTAATGCACTTGAACCCCTCACCCACTGACAATGTGCCCAAGGTACAATATCTACGTCATCCCAAACTCACATTTTGACCTTTTGGTAAACAAGGACTGTGATTCCACAATCTCCAGTATTTCATCCAATTGCTTGAAATGTTTTAGGGTTGGGGATAGAGATATCCCTAATCATCCTTGAGAGTTAAAGAAAGAGGCAATGATTTGCAATAGGGAGTGGTGTCAACCCTAATATTTTTAGGGGTTGGGGGTGGGGAACCCTAGACAAGTCTTATGACTTAGCATTTTGGTACACAACCCCTAGAAATGTTGACTTTGGTGATGGTGGTTTTGGGGATTAGGAATTGGGGATCCTTAATCCATGTCTCTATATAATACCACCAATGAAATGATCCCCAACAAGACTGAAATCTTGTTGGGACCAAGGATTAGAGCTGCTTGATTTATAATTTTTTATACTTTGTAGATTTTAGGGTTCTTAACCTCTTAGGGTTTTAATCTTCCATGTTTGGTGCTAGGGCTTGAACCCCTTTCTTCTTTATTTGATTAGGTCTGACTTGAGATATTGGTTAGGCTATCCAGAATGAAGACTTCAAGGGCTAAATTCCCTTGTTGATTACTTGAAACAAGTGCTCATTACATCTAAACTAATCCTAGCTTTGATTTCTAACATAAATGCAACCCACGTCTACCCTAACTAGCCACACACAATGATAAGACAAGAAAAACAATCCCTACATACACACAAAACAAAACCCCCCAAAAAAAGAAAAAAACAACAACAAAGCAATAATATAGGGGCCTGAAACCCTGCCTAGGTCTGGAGAAAAGGCATGTTCAATCTATGAAATGAACTAACCAGATGAATGATCTCCCCACAAAACAAAAAATGTACTTACTTTTCACTCAAAATAACTCAAAAATTTCTCTAATACTTGAAATCAAGGTGTATAAATGAGAAGAAAAATGACCTTTTATAGGCATGGGGTTAGGATGATGAAGTGTGCATGAGAAAAAAATCACCAAGTTCTTAGAGTTTGAGGCAAAGGGACACAAAACACAACAAAGGGAAGATAGAGTTTCAGAGGTGAAGCATCCTTGAAAGGTTTTGGGGGAATATCATCTCTAATCCTCAAAAGACCAAAGACCAATTGTTAATGATTTGTAGCTTTGGTCAAAGAAACCCAATCAATAAAATCATATACACATATAAATGATGATTATTATAATTATGATTGAAATTGAGAAATATATACACACTATATATAAACATAATAATATCAATCAAATTATAATATATAAAATTGAATTTATGCATTATCATTTATGCACAACAATTTTGTTTAATACCGATATTATCGATTTGTGTTATGAAAGAGCATGTCTATGGAAAGGCATGTCTTGACATGAACTTGGTTCGCGTGAAGGCGTGTCTCTTCATAGGCATGCCTTCTCTTCACTATATATATCATATGAGAGGCATGTTGATAACAATCAAGTATAGTAATTTTGAAAGTGCAATATAACAATTGATGCTCTCTCTCTCTCTCTCTCTCTCTCTCTCTCTCTCTCTCTCTCTCTCTCTCTCTCTCCC
>MU225122.1:664714-683547 GCA_018584345.1 Thuja plicata
TCTCTCTCTCTCTCTCTCTCTCTCTCTCTCTCTCTCTCTCTCTCTCTCTCTCTCTCTCTCTCTCTCTCTCTCTCTCTCTCTCTCTCTCTCTCTCTCTCTCACACACACACACACACACACACACAATCAAAATATAATTATTTGACAATACATATATTAAGTATCTCAAACATTATTAAATTGTGAGAAATTAAAAATTCCTTCTACAGTAAAACAATGAGAAAATTCCAACATGGTATCAGAGCGGGTGACAATTCTAGAGGATTTATTTTCATAGGAAGATCCACATTGATGGGGTTATCGTGCATTTGATCATGGGATTATCTACATCTGATGTTTTGGAAATCTCAGGGACTATTGCTGGATATGGTCTTCTCAGAATGATAGTTTCATTCTCGTAAATAGTGTTTTCAACATATAGTCATGGAATGATGTGGTGAAGAACTCATGGAAACCAACATTCATTATCTATCACTGCTTCTATATTATCGATAGTCTATTTGATAATGTTCTAAGGATATCATTACATATACAATTAATGGTAATTTGAAGAGCCAACGTCTAGATGTAGAGTGCCTTGCTACATTTGTAACATGACAAACAAGAAAACAAAGAAAAGAAAGGATCTACTGGATAAGAGGAGTTATTCAAATGCATCACATGCTCCCCTCATCTTGGTCCATAATATTTAGGGAAGGTGGGAAACTCGCAAGAGGAGCAACATCGAGCACAACAGAGGGAACAATAGCCAAACACAGACCTTGTTGTGAAGAAAGATCACTATGTTCGGGGTTAGTAGCAGTAAATAATTATTTTAAAAGCATAATTGGAAAATCATTATCAAGATTAATAGTATCATATTCATCAAAAACACTAGCATGTATATCATTATTAGTATTAATAATAACACCATCAAGAGTATCTTCTTCCTAAAGATTAATTGTAATAGAATCTAAGATACAAATAGAATTACCATGTTTATGTATTTGAACTATTTTATTATTCACTTCCTCCATATATAGGTTCAAGCATGGGTTGATAAAAGGAAAGTGAAGTAGGAGGTGTGTTAGGTGAAGAAGGATTCTAAGAGATACATGGACGGACTCTAGCTTGATGCTTGCAATGACAATCACGAGCATGTCAATTATGTTTAGTTTTTCTATATATTTGAGGTAGAGTGGGATCAATCAACATAGGTTCCTTTTCTTCTTTAGATGAGAGGATAAGAGGTAGAGAAGTTGATAAAGGAGGAATTAGTGGTATAGGAAGAAGACCATGACTAGGATTAACTTTGGGTTTACCAAGTTCAACAATATTCTTGGCTTTGAAGGCTTGGTATGATTGGAAAAGATAATCAAGACGAGTTGGAGGTGATTGAGGTATAGAAGGCCAAAAGAAATAAAGGTCAACACAATCTTGAGGCCTAGAAGGAAAATAAAGGATATGGTTAATGATCTTGATCTCATTGTCATAAGGGAATTTAAGACATTTGTGAATAGGAGAAGCTACGAGTTGCATGGAGGACAACCAGGGAAAACCAAGCTTGACTTGAAATTGATCGGAGGTAGGGGTAACAATGAAGGTAGTATCCATAATCTTACCACAAAGGTCCATGGGAAAAGATATAGAACCATGAGGAGGGTAAAGGAAACCATTGCAAGTTTGAATTAAGACATCATATTTGTCATAGGAATCCTTTTTCAAGTGTTTACTAAAAATATGTTCTTTAGTTATAACATTCACCATGCAAGTGGAATCAACTAGAACACCATGAGAAGGAATACCAATAACCCTAGTAGTAATGTAAAGAGGACCATTAAGTGCTTTAATTATTTTAGTGTGATCAAAGGTGATGAAAGGTTGAGGCTGAGGTAAAGGTTTAGGTAGGATATTATCAACATGGTTTGCTTCTTCAACTTTATCATCATAAATAATGTTTGTAGTAGAAGAAGAAGGTTGCACAATAGTAATGTTTGAATGAGATGGAAATGGATTAGTGTGTATTTACAAAGTTTGGTTAGGAGGTGCAACAATTTTATGTGCTTGATTGATATCAACATCAACAAATATAGCATTAGAATCAATAAGGTCTTGGATAGCATGCTTCAAATCATAACAATTTTCAGTATCATGATTGGTTTGACAATGATATTGGCAAAAGGATTTGGAATCAAAGGATCAAGGAAGAGGTTTTCTTGGATAAATTGGTTTGATAGGAGGAAGATTAATAATATTAACATTTAGTAACTTCATCATCACATTATGCACAGATTTAGATAAAGGAGTAAAATTGCGAGAAGGTCTAAAAACATAGGACAAAGGAGTCACACCTTTGGATGTTGCTGCCACTTGATCATCTACTGTGTTGGATGATTTGTTGATCTTGATATAGTTTTTAGGATTTGAAACTTGTTAGGATGAGATGCGACATCATTCTTATCAAAGGTAACATGAGTCATTGGATTGTTTCTCTCAAACTGACTCACTTGTAGTTGATAACGATGAAGCACTGCGCATAGTTATGAAAAAGAAGAAAAATCATTAAGGATAATCTTATCTCTAATGTCTTTTTTGAAATTAGAAATAAAAATGCCTTGTATATCAACATCAGGCACATGATAAGAAATATGAGCATGCAAATGCTTAAATATACCAATAAAGTCACTAAATTTTTCTTTAACACCTTGTTTACAATGAATTAAATCAGTCAAAGATATTTGAGGACCAATATTATTTTGAAATTATTGAATAAAAGTATTAGAAAGTTTTTCAAAGGAATCAATGGAATAAGGAGGCAAGGAACAATACCATTGCAAGGTCTCAAAATGTCCTAGTGAATAAATTATTCATGAACCTATAGTAATGAGAAAAATCACTACATAAGGTTAGAAAAGTTTAAACATGAGTCATAGGATCACCCTTACCATTATAAGTCTTAAGATGGGGAATCTAAACATTTTGAGGGATACCGACTTAGATAATGTTTAAGGACAAAGGATTAGAAATATCACACATGGGAATATTGAATTTGGATTGAGTCAAGGAAGAAAGTTGTTATTGCAAGGAAGAGACAATTTGAGCTAGACTATTAATGGTGGAATCAATAGAAGAAATTATAGGAGCATGAATATTGGAAATGTTTGGAATATTGTTATTGGAAGTGGAAGGAATGTTCGAAGACGCATGAATCATATTAGGAGCATTGGTAGAGGGGATATTGGAATATGAAAAGGGCACATTATGATATGAAGGTGTTGATGTGGGTAATGAAACACATGAAACACTTATGTGAAGTGATGGAAAAATAGGATTAGGAAGACTTACATGTATAGTATTAGAAGGTTGAATTGAAGTTGTGATAAGTGACGAAGCATACATGGAGATTCTAGGAATGGAAGTAGAGATAGGCAAAGAGGTTCCAACATGTGCAGAGAGTGGAACATAGCCTAAGTCTTGAGCACATTTGAACATGCATTTTACATTGGAATTAATAATATGTGAAATGTCACACAAGAGGTGAAGAACATGTTAATCATTACAAGAAAGCTTTCTTAACGATTCTAAAGTAGAAATAGTCTCGACACTATGATTTTCTTGAGCTAACCAATGTTCCATTTTTCAAATTCTTAGGTGAGTTTGTCAATTTGAGTGAGATGAAATCTTAAAGCTTCATATTTAGCATGGGAATAATGAGAAGAGTTGTTCCCCATGAGCTATTAGGATCATGAGATAGCATGTTGGTCTCATCAAGATTCCTAGGAAATAAGGAGGGTTCAGGATCAAAAGAACCCATGAGCCTAAACAATCTTCTAACCGAAATACTATAAGTTGGAATTAAGGTGATAAAACTAATACACAAAGGGATGCAAAGAAAGGATAATGTAATCTAAATGCATACAATGTACCAATGACCAAACTAGATCTAGAAATGAAAGAACAATGAAGATGTAAAGGGAGATCATACAAAAAGAGCCTAACCACCTAATCAAAAGGTATAAAGCATGAAAGTGTCAGGCTCACCAAAATGTAAGTGAACCTATGCAATGTGAAAATGCAAAGGGAATTCACACAAAAAAGATCTAACTATCTAATCAAAAGATATAGAGCAAGAAAGCATCGAGTTCACCAAAATGTAACATAAAAAAGGAAGGTGGTTATAATGTTAATTCACCTTAGTATTTTTATGCACATTAAGGAAAGAGAAAGAGGGATCCCTAAATATTGTATGTGTCTGAATGTTGACCTCTAAATCAGCCACAACACAACATAGTCATTTCTCAATCATTGAATCGTGAAGATGAACATGAATTGCTCATTCCACAATATCGATCGAATCGACCTGTTGCCTCCTATTTAGTTGGGGTGTTAAATTACTTTCAAAACGAGAGCCAAAAACCATAGACCATTGCTAAAATGAAGGATTTGAAAGCTTTGAAAGTTGAAATGTAATTTATTCTATATGAGAGATGCAATTGTAATCTAGGAGTGAAGATGCAAATTTTAAGCTAAGAAACTTGAAAGAGATAACATAATTAAACTACTTGATAAGTAAACAAACTAAATTGAGATGAAAAATGACATTAAGCTAAATGAAATTACACTAAATATACAATAAAAGCTTGGAAATATGAGAGAATTGAGACAATAATTCACTATAGTTTAGGTACTCTAAAAATTGCTCTCCTCAAATGAAGGAAAGAAGGTCCACAATATAGAAAAGCCTGAAGAGAGGATAAAGAGTTTCTTGGGAAGAAACGATTGACTCTTCATCTTCATGGAGGAAGGTGAGAAAAATATGAAGGAATTATTTAATTAAATAATTGAATTATTGCCACATGCTTTTCACATTGTTTGAATTATTAAATTCAAGTGAGGATAATCCATTCAAATAACCAAATAATATTTAATTCCATTGATGTGTATTAGCTAAAGGGGGTGGGATTAATTTAATTTAAAATCACTTAGGACTTTAGAATTAAATTAATTAATCATAGGGATTTTTAGCTAATAAATCTTGAAAATTTAGGAATTAAATATAGTGTAAGATTTATGCAAATTTAGGTTTTCTGCATTTGAGACTAAGTCAATTAAAGACAATTAGGAAGGAGAATTTGCCTAGCACAATAGGACTTCGATGATGAGAATTTGAAGAAATGCACCAAAATTGATTAGAATTGTAAGGTGCCAATTTTCGGGTATTACATTTTGCCCCTCTTTGAATTGATGTGCGAGTAGCGCGTTGATTCAAAGAATAGTCTGATGTGATAGATGAAGATTTCAGGAGTCTAGGTTAGGTTGCCAAGACACCGATCAGATCAAGAAGCAGAACCATCTTTAGAATGAAGCATGATTCTCTGAAGTCTAAGTTAGATTGCGAAGACAACGGTCCAAATACCAATTGAGAGAAAATTGGAATCGGGGTTAGATTGCCCCAATGTCCATTGGTAGTTGATGAAGATTTAGGACTATCTCCAGAATTAGGGTTAGATTTCCCTAATACGAAGGTTAGCCCTCTGAGATCTAGGTTAGGTTGCCTAGATAATGGTTGAAAAGAGATTTTGAGAGCCATCTTCAGAACAAAGCATGAATTTCAGGAATTAGGGTTAGATTGCCCCAATACCCAATGGGATTTCAAGAATCATCTCCAGAATGAAGCTTGATCCTTGAGGATCTGAGTTAGATTTCTCAAATACCTAGAAAGATAGATGACAAGATGACAAGATGACAAGATGTGAAGCATCAAGATGCCCCTAGAGATTCAAGATCATGGAATATCCAATTTTGACCATAAGGTACGAAACACTGAATATGCCCCAAGTGATGAGATGCCCCTAGCAATGGGGACTTTTGATTCAGATTAGACTGATTCGAGAATGATGCGAAAAAATTCAATGATGCAATCATCCTGCCCCCTCGGGAGCAAAATTGAAAGATGACAACAAAAAGATGATCGACAATAAAAGATTGCAGATAGAAGTAATATCGAAGATCCAAAGGAATTCAGAGATAGATCAAGAGAAGGAAAAATTGATTTAGAGCGATCGAGAGGTCCTGTTGACTAGGTTTGACCATAATTGACCAAGTTTGACCAGAATTGACTAGAGTTGAATTTTGATGAAAAGATTGCAGAAGCTGAGAAAATGATGATGAGAGATGATTCTAACAAGAAAGCGACGTCAAAAAGTCGACTGCACAAGCATCGGAGCACGTCGGTCCCAAAATTTTAAAATGCGATTTTGAGCTACTTAGGAGTGTCGAATTTCAATTTCAATCACAAAAATGGATTCAAAATGGTACAGATATGTAAATGCAAATGAATGTATGGAAATGCACTTTTGTGTAAATGAATGTAATGCAATGAATGCAATGGTACTAATCATCTCATGCAGGATATCGCAATATACGATAGGTACTAACCAAAAGAATATGAATGAAGATCGAGAGCAAGGACCAGACACTTGTGCAGTCAAGAGGAATCCAGGATAAAAGATGAGAACCTTTGAAGAATGAGAAGACAATGAAGAGAGCACCAAAACTATTGCTATGCAAGCTTAAAATGCGAATGCAAGCCTAAGCTAAATGCAACCCTAGGACTTGGTTGTTGGACTCATCGCATAATTATCATCATCAAGTTCTTTAGGTATTGGCCAATCGCAAGATGTCATACAACCCTCACTGGCCTTGCAACCGCAAGAATATGAATATGAAATTAGTCTTTAGATTTTTCGGAATGAGATGTAAGCATTAAGGCACAAGCAACTGAAATGACCTGAACACCTATTCCTTTTGATTTAGCAAGTTAACCTAAGCATCAAAGCATAGTTTCTAGAATGACCAAAATGTTGCTTGCATACAAACACGCCAGATACGCGAAAGGGTCCCTTCTTTTGATAAGTGATTGATAAGAATGCCTGTAGTGACCCTTACTTTCACCTCACAGGACGAGCGCCTCGATTGCGCTATAGCAGAAAGAAGTCACCCCAAACAGACAAGGAGAAGAACCAATCTCACCAAAGTTTCCATATAAAAGGAGTCAAGGTACTCATAGCCATCCAACATGAGATGGAGGCTCTCATAGTGGACACCCCTCTTATATGGATCCTTTGGATCATTGGAACCAAACTAGAAAATAGAAAGCAAAGAAAAGATCATGCCCCCTATCTTCGCAGCTCTTGGTCAAGAATAGGCATCTTGGAGTTGCTCGAGGGAGAATGATGAAGTGAAAGGAACAAGCACACAAAGGAAAGCTCAACATGTCTCAGAGAATCAAAAATCAAGTTTCAGTTTCAATTTAGCGGATTGAAGTTGGATCAGAAGGGCTGAGTGCAAGAAGATCTCAACAGGATGGTGACAGTAGGCAGACATAGTGAGATCCACTGGTGACTATCACGAGAGAGAGTCTTAAGAAGAGATGAGGGTGCTACGGAGTATCGACAGGAAAAAATAGTGAGAACCACTGGTGACCGATACGAGAAAGATCCTCAAGGAGAGAGATCTTAGCAAAACATCAGTAGGTAGACACAATGAGAACCACTGGTGACTAATGTGAAAGAGAGTCTCAAGGAGAGACTAAGCGCTATGAAGCATCAACAGGCAGATGCAGTGAGAACCACTGGTGATTGATGCAAGAGGAGAGAGACTCCAAAAGATAGGAAAATTCCCCCTAGACCAGGAAGATGCCCCTGAGTGTGACCAGTTTCAATCCATGCGAAGTTGAGCAAAATCTCAAAAATAACTGAGAGTGAATGCATGAGCGAGAAAACTAAAGCAGGAAAGCGGGAGAGCAAACTACAAGATAGCCAAGGGATGCCATGATAGATAGAGCATTGTGGAACAAGAGGTGCCTATTTACCAGGTTTTCACCATCTTGGTAGAAATTCTATTTTTTCTACCATGACGCCTGTTTACCAGGTTTTCATCAATGACACATTTTTCTTTTTTTCTCATTTTTTTTTTATTTTTTTTATTTTTTCTGCTTTTCAATTTTTTTGGTATTATCAAGGCGCCTGTTTACCAAGTTTTCACTAGGATAATAGATACATCAAAGTGCCTGTTTGCCAGGTTTTCACTAAGATGATCATTTTTTCAGGACATTTAGCAATTTTTAGAATTTTCTCAAAATAGATTATGTACATGAGCATTCAAAAGACATCTCAACTGTAGAACTTCTTTAGATGAAGAGTGTTGATAGGCTCTTTGAGCTGTTCCCCCTCTATGGTAGAGAGCTAGTAAGCGCCAGACCCAAATACTATAGTGATAACATACGAACCAAGCTAGTTTGGTTCAAATTTTCCTTTCTAGGCCTGTTGCTGTTGATTCTTGGGTTTCTCTCTCAGGACGAGATCACCCATTTGGAATTCCCTTAGTCTGACCTTCTTGTTGTAGCTTTTAGATATTCTCTTCTAATATGCTCAGAGATGATCGAACGCCACTTTCTGATGTTCATCCAGTAGTTCTAGCTCTTGAAGCTGAGATATTCTGATATCATCATCAGTAATGAGGCCCTTTAGAGAGACTCACAAGGTAAGAATCTCAACCTCAATAGGAAGCACTACATCTACACCATAAACTAGAGAAAAGGGCATGGCCCTTGTTGGTATCCGTATACTGGTGTGGTAAGCTCATAAAGCCAGATTAATCTAGAGATGCCAGTCTTGTTCAGATTTGTGTACTATGCGGTGTAAGATCTTGATAATAGTCTTATTTGAAGCTTCTGCCTATCCATTACCCTGGGGATAATAGATAGAAATTAAGTACTGAATAATTCTAAACTTAGTGTATAATTCTTTTAGATCCTTGTTCTTGAATTACCCCTCATTGTCAGTGATTATTGATGAGGGTACACCATATCTTTTGATGATGTAGTTCAGTATAAACATGGCCACAAACTTGCCATCAGCTACGATGAGAGGCAATGCCTCAACCCACTTGGTAAAATTGTCTGTAGCAGTAATGATGAATTTATGTCCCCTTGAAGAAGACGGATGTATTTGACCCACCAAGTCAAAGGCCCATTGCTGAAATGGCCAAAATCTGATGAAAGGAATGAGCTCCTTGGCAGGAGCGTGGATCAGATTTCCATGAAGCTGGCACTGTTTGCAAGATTTAGCAAATTGTGTAGCCTCTTTCTCCATATCTGGCCAATAGTAGCTAGCTGTAATAAGTTTGCGAGCCAATGTCAGGCTGTTTGAGTGAGACTCATAGACACCTTCATGCACCTCTACTAATGCATGCCTGGACTCATTAGGTTCTAAACACCTAAGGAGGGTACCATCTAGACCTCACCTATATAAGTCGTTAGATATGATGACAAACCATGAAGCACTGCGGATTAAGTGACGTTTCTCATTTCAGGTGTAAGTGTCCAGAATGATCTGGTCACGAAGGTAGGAGTAAATATGGTGGTAGTGGGATGAGTCATGTCCAATGACTAAACAGATCATCTGGGATTCAGGGGAATTATAAGCAAGGTAGCATAATGTCTCCACTAGGAATTCATTTTTTGGCATTTGTAACATGGAATCCTGAGTAGCCATGGCATCAGATGCTTTAATATCTTCCCTTGGAATTTTTTGGAAAGTAACGCGTGCAAAGTATTTCTTGAGATCATCAACCATCTTTTTATAAGGCACCAGTTTTTCATCTTTTGTTTGGTAGATATCATTCACCTGATTGATAACCAACTGTGAATCTCCAAAGACCTTTAGCTCATCGGCACACCATTCAATAGCAATATTTAATCCATTAATCAAGGCTTCATACTCGACAGTGTTATTTGTGCAAGGAAACAACATTTTGTAAGCTTTTGGTAATGAATACTGCTGAGGTGTAATGAACAAGATTCTGACACCTGACCCCTGCTGGGTGAATGATCCATCAAAGAACATGGTCTATGCCTGATGTGTGAGAAGCATGATGGAATCATCTAGGAACTTGATCCTTAATGGTTGATATTCTACAATAGGTGCCTCAGTCAACTGATCTGCAATTGCTTGCCCTTTGATAACTTTTCTTTCCACATACTCAATGCCAAATTCACTGAGTATCATGACCCACTTAGCTAATCTACCCATGAGGGAAGCTTTGCTAAGTAAGTACTTTAATGAATCAACTTTTTCTTTGAGCCTTGTAGTGTGAGAAAGCATGTAATGCCGTAACTTTTGGGAAGCAAACACCACCGCCAAGCAAGGTTTCTCAATGGAAGAATAATTCATTTCATAGGAGACCAACATTCTACTGATGTAATAGATTACTCTTTCTTTATTGTTTTGATCTTCTTGGGCCAATAGAGCACCCAAAGATGTTTCTGTAGCCGAGATGTATAAGATTAATGGCTTCCCATGAATAGGAGGCATTGATATAGGTGGATTAGCCAGATATTGTTTGATTTGTTGAAGACCTTGTTCACATTCTTTATTCCATTCATAGGTCTCACCTTTATGTAGAGTCTTAGTAAATGGCTGTGACTTGTCAGGTAGCTATGAGATGAAGTGCCAAATAGACTGAAGCCAACCTTGAAGACCTCTCATTTGAATGATATTGCAAGGTGGAGGCATTTCCATGATAGCTTGCACCTTTTCAGGATCCACATCGATACCTTTTGCGAAGATGATATAACCAAGCAATTTCCTGAAAGTTACTCCAAATGCACATTTCTTAGGATTGAGACGTAGTCTAAACTTTTCCATATGATCTAGTATAGGGCCTAGATTAGTATGATGTGTCTTCTTGTCCATGCTTTTAGCAAGGGTGTCATGAACATAATCCTCCATTGTTTTGTGCATCATATCATGAAATATAGTAGTGACTGCTCTCTGATACGTGGCTCCAGCATTCTTGAGACCAAAAGGCATAACATTCTAGCAGAAAGTGCCCCATGCACAAGTGAAAGCAGTATTTTCTTGGTCCTCTAGCGCAATTTTGATTTGGTTGTAGCTAGAGAAATCATCCATTAAGTGGGAAGTCATCTTTTGGACATGCCTTGTTTAAGTCCCTGAAGTCTGTGCTTACTCTGATAGATTTGTCATGATTCAACACTGGAACTATGTTGGAGATCCATTCTGCATAGTCAATTGCTCTGATGAATCTAGCTTTTAGGAGTTTATCTAATTCTGCCTTGACAAGTAGAGCCACATGTGGATGCATTTTTTTGAGTTTTTGCTTGACTAGTTTTACTCCAGGAGCTATTGACAAGCGATGCATGATAAGATCAAGATCTACACCAGGCATGTCAGAGTATGTCCATGCAAAGTTTATCTTTTTCTCTTTGAAGAAATCTGTGAATTCTTTGAGTTCTTCTGCATACAATGATTTAGCCACATGAATAATGTGTGGATGTTCTTCTATACCCAAATTTACTAGCTGAGTCGGCTCAATTAGCATAGATGATCGTTCCTAGAAATGACTCAGAAGCGCATCAAGTATCTCATCCCCAGGCGCCTCAGAGAGGTTTTCACCTTCAGATACGTGTATTCTTTTTACTTTTTTCATCTCTGACACTGCCATAATGTGGTTTTCACTATCAGAGCGCCTATTTTTTTTCTTTTGATTTTATGACTAAGATACTTGATATCACTTTCGGTCATGCTGACGTTGTCTTCGCTAGTGGAGGACATTACAGGTTCAACAGTGTGGAGATAATAGGCTAGAGCATAGTCATTCTGGAATGTGAGGACTTTGTTGGATGAGGAAGGGGAATTCCTGTCTATTAGCTTAGGATGTTGGAGTGAGAGAGAAGTGATGGGTTCAAGTGCATTCATAGTATAATCATCGAAAGCGCGGACTAGTAAGTTGAGATCTAGAGCAATCTCATCCAAAGGTGTATTCAAATCCCTTTGACTCCTAGCGATCGTAGTAGAAGACACGTTAACATCTATGGAATCAGACTCATTAGACCTTACACTAGACTCTTCACCTATGTCGAGAAGGTTTTCAGATGTATGTGTAGTATCAACATTCATGTCAAAGGATCCTTCTGAAAGACTGTCGAACTCATATTCATGGGAATCTATGTCTGAACTCTAATTGGGATGTTTTCACCATGAAAGTTTGGGAGTTCTTGTGACACGAGCCTGTTCTTGTGTAAACTGCTCTTGAAACTGTGGTGTATGTATAGTTCACCTTGGAAACTAGGGTCTTGTGACACTTTCCATTGTTCATATGTTAGAGAAGTGAATGGAATAGTGCCATTGGAGTCATTGCTAGCCTTGGTTGTATTGAAATGTGTTATGATGTCATCTGGCTCAGCAAAGAATGCTGCCAGATCTAGAGGAATAGGACAAGGAAAGTAATCCTCATTGGAGCTATCCTCTAAGGTGTCCACTGTAGCTATGCCCTCAGGTTCTGGTTGAGGATTCAATTTTGGCACAAATTTGTTAATCCCTAGATGGAACAGGATCTTCTTGAAGCCTAAACTAGTTGTATCTTTTTTCCTTCGACCCGTAGCTTCAATAGGTTAAATTAGCCCATTACCATTCATCCCTATTGGACCACTCCCTTTGTATCCAAAGCATTTCATGATTTTGAGACCTTCACTATTAGGATCTATTTCATGAGTTAAGGTGGTCTATTCAGATATGTCCTTTCCTTTGTAAATCCAAGCTTTAACAACTCTTTCCTCATCTTCATCTTCTAATGGTGTTGAAGCTCATACAAAGGAACCATCGTAAACTATTTTAGGAGGAGTAGTAGAAGATTTATTGTTCTTAGAAGGTCTCCCATAGGAATGAGGAGACATAGGTAGAGCTACTAATGATAGCATAGGTTCCATTTGATATCCACCCATTCCTATGTCTTTGATTTTCAAAGTATGTTCCATGTCTCTAAGCTTGGCATCATAGAATTCTGTGGATTCTCTGTTAGTAAGAACAAAACTATCAGCTGACTGTGTGAGCGTATTACAAGAATAGCCCATATTAGAAGGAACTATCACTTCTGTGTCGTGGAAAGGAAACTTGATGCACTGATGATACGTAGAGGGAACCGCTTGCATTTCATGGATCCACAATCTTCCCAAAAAGATGTTATAAGTAAGAGGAATGTCCAACACTTGACAAGTGACATCTCTTTCAACAGGTCCAACCCGAATAGGTAGCACAACTAAACCTTTAGACTTTCTTTCTTCTTCATCACAGGCTTTGATAGTAATTTTCTTGAGGGAATCTATGCAATCTTCACCATAGCCTAGCTCAGTGAGAAAGTGAGCAGAGTAGATGTTGAGGCCAACACCATTATCAATAAGGATGTGACAGACATGCTTTTGGCCAATCATGACCTCTATATGCAAAGGAGTGTTATGCGGGTGGCTAACCGAATGGTCATCTTCTTCTGAGAAGATAGATAGTGTGGTGAAGTCAAGTGACCCACTATAGATTGAAACTGATCAAGATTAATGTCTTTGGGGATGTTAGCCTCTGCGAGGGCTTTATCCAGAATCTGCCTGTGAGCAGGCGAGATCTTTAACAGCTCAAAGATGGTTATTTAAGCGTTGGTTCTTTGCAGCTGGTCGAGAATGCTATAATTAGTAGTAGGAGGTGTGGGGACCACTTTCATGGTCTTGTTGGCAGGGCCAATAATAGCTTTATCCACGGGTTGCTTCGGTACGGATATATCTTGAGAGTGATCTTAGTGTGGGATCTAGTAATGACGTTTGTGCAATCCTGAGATGATTCAGGTTCAGATGAGCGAGACCCAGGGCCTCTCAAGATAAATGCGGTCTTAGGATTAGGAGCATCCCTGCTCCCCTTGATAGTAATCACATCACAATACTCAACTTTGATAGGTTCAATCATGTTGATGACATTGTCATTAGTGGTATACGTGTAATTAACCTTGGCATTGTTGTTCTTAGTGTTGGAAGACTCACATTTCTCATGAGGAGGAAAGGGATCTTTAAATGCCTGGTGATCTAAATTCTTATTATGATTATCCATAACAATATCACTATTATCAATCAGATCTTGGATCTTATGGTGCAACTGAAGACAAGTAAAAGTCTTATGACCTTTTTTCTGGTGATAGTCATAGTATGCGTTGTCATTCCACCAATTGGGTTGCGGTTGTAGATCATATGGACGCTTGTCCAAAGGAGTGAGAACCTGGTTTTGCACCAAAGTCTTGTAAACTACATCAAGTATTTCTCCCAATGAAGTGAATTCACACTTGGGTCGAGAGGCCTAAGGTTTGTTGCTATATAATATTGAAGGTGGTTGAGAGTTTGTTGTAGCCTTTTCAGCAGTTTTGATCGCTTGTATGCTAGAAGTAAGATTGAAAACTGATTATGAAGGATTCGGGGTCACATTATCAACCACTCCATCATTCACAATGTCCCTATTCTTGTTGACAAACTTCCCTTTATCTTTGTTGGAAGAGGAGGAACCTTGTTTGTTGTCTTTGTGCAAAGTTAATTCCCCTTTCTTAACCATAAACGCCTCTATTCTCATAGCTTTCTTAATCATGATGTCAAAATTAAGGGGACCTTGAAGCTATACCTGATACCCAAAATTAGGAGTGAGATTGTCCAAGAAGATGTCGAGTTTCTCAGATTTGGGTATTTTACAAGGATACTTGGTGTGAAGCTATCTCCATCTCTTGAGAAATGTCAGGAATGACTCCCCTTGTCCTTTCTTGATATTGCAAAGGTCCCTGATGTTGATAGGATGCTGTATGTTGTGAGAATAATGTTGGCTAAAGATATTTGCGATCTCATCAAAAGTCTTAATGCTGGTGGGTAGTCGAGAAAACCACTCCATGGCAGGTCCACCCAGACTTCGGGGAAAGAGACGCATTAAATAAGTTTGATCATGAATGAACTCCATAGATAGGGCCCCAAATTCTCTCAGATGATCCTGAGGATTGGTGGTACCTAGATATTTATCATACTTAGGGAGTTCTACACCCTTGGGAAAAGGTGGCATATGAAGACTCCTATCAAAAGGAAAAGGACAGATACTCTCCATTGTGAATTGTTGTGCGGGTTTGTCCTTATCCTTTTCAAGTTGGCTAATTTGGTTTTGCATATCTTGAATCATCTTTTGCAATATGGTAGTCTCAATCTCTTCCTTTTTAGTCACAAGTGTTTCCACTTTGAAATCTGGGGGTAGCTTAACTCCTTGGTTTGCCAATTCTAGAAAATATTTCTCTTTATCTTCTGTAAGGAGAATTTCCATCATCTTGATGAGACCCTTATTAGATTTCGCAGCATCTATGTCATTTTGAGTTATCAGATCATCATCATTACTGAGGATCTCATAAATGCTTAGGTTCTAATCTTGACTCTGGTCATGTGGAGGAGGGCAATGGTGATGTGCTTGCTGATCAACTTGGGATTGTTGATTTTGATCATTTTGAGATTAATCATGGGCCTCGCTGTATTGACCATGTAGGAAGTCGAAAGGACCTCCCATGTTGCTGATGTGGGATTGTGCCATGTGCACAGGTTCAGTGTGAGTGTGTGTATTGAGCTAAGAGTTTGTGGCCAATGTAACTTTTGGCAGGTCAAAGGGGTTGATGGGTTCAGAAGGATCAATAGGTTCACAAGGATAGATAGGATCAAAAGGATTAATAAGGTAGTGAGGATATTCAAGAAGATCGACCCAAGTAAGTGACCTTCCAAAGTTTTGTTGATCTGGAAGAAATGAGTTCTGTTGATCTTGAAATAATAGTTCAGGTTGTCTTTGAAACAAGGGATTATAGCACTGCTGGAACACCAGTTTCTGATTCATACTGGGATCTATACTAAATGAAGAGGAGGAATGTGAGGATCCCTCTTGACTATCAGATTGAACAATAGGTTTGGAATGACCTCTTCCTTGATTACGATATCTACCTTTACTTATTTTGAAACCACAAATGGGAAATATGTTGTCGCTTCTCATTGTAACAGGCATAGACAAAGTTGAAATGAGAGAGGACTTAGGATCTGACTCAGAATTCTATCTCTAGAAATAGAAAAAAGGAGATAAAGGCTAGAACAACCAAGATGTGAAATGTACCCAACACAAATTGTTGAGAGTATGACTAGAATAGTCGAGATGTGACTATCGCATCGCAGGGTACAAAAGCACAGAAAGGTAGGATAGAGAACAGAGAGACAAAACAAGTTTGAGAAAGAATCAGTCAGTTCGCAACTCGAGACAATCAATTTTAGACTGTAGACAATAGGAAAATAGGCAATCAGTCCTTAGACAAAAATTAGATCAGGCAAAAAACTCATCAGTCAATGGGAAATAGCTCTCTATTTTGGGACACCAGGGTATAAACTCGCATGATAAAGTGCTAGTTTGCGCGAGGAAATGCTTAACTGCGCGCGAGAAAATGAAAGCTCACGCGAGGAAATGCTCAATTTTTGGAATCTTGCGCAAGAAAACTCTAGGTTTTTTTAGATCAACTTAGTTTTTGAGACAAAAGTCAAATTTTGAGACATAGTCAGGACTATTTTCTGATAGAATTTCCAAATTTAGGACAATTCAGATCAGCAATCTCAGTATGAATGTGACAAGCAATCGTTAACAAGCACAAAGTTTTGATCAAGCAATAGTGACGCAAGAAGTAGTCACAAACAGTTCTACCAAAGACAAGGTAACTTGGAAGAATCATGGGAGTCTTTGTTTAATCATGATTAGACAATTTAAGACTCGAAACAAGCACTTAGTTATCCCTACAAAAAAAATGGTAGAGAAGACAAAATTTGTGCCTCACTGCTTATGTGTATGCGTGCACCTCACACAGCCATGTCACCCCCTAGAGGGCGCCTGTGTTTTTGGTGTTTCCAAGGACTAAATAATATATGTTTGAGGGTTACCCTTAAAGTAGGGGCCAGTGTCATAAACCATCTTCAAGCATCCAGGTGCATACCTATGGTGAGAATCTAGTGGAGAGATTCTTCCCCCTCCCTGCGCAAAGATTATGTCTCATTTCAGAGGTGATCTAGGTAGGCAACTAACTAAGAAAGTTTTTAGTGGGATTCTATTTACAATAAACTTTGGTGTCCCCGATACAGGGCTTGGGCCTCGCAGCCACACCAACACTTGAAAGTCATACACCCCCGCAAGCAGGGCTGGGAGCGGTGCCGCTCCGTACAAAAGACAAGGCTTTCTCAAGATGATAGTCAGAATCATGAGAAAGAAGTTACCATGGCTTTGGAGTCTTTGGACTCAAAAAATCATACTTTATTATAGTGAGGTGGAATCACTGACGATAGGTGTGTACTCACTTGGGTCATTCTCGGAGGTTCAACTTCCGACAGGCCCTCTAAAGGTGACACAAAACTTGGCTCAGATTCGAGGGTCAGATTTTTTGATTCTCTCAAAGAGAGAAGAGAATACTTCTCTACCTCTTCACCTTACCCAAAAACATAAGACATATTCATCACCGAGCTAACTCTACTCCAACCAATTCACAAGCTTTTGGGTTTCTGATTCTCACAAAGAGAGAAGAGCATAATCCCCTGACAAGTGAACATGCTAAAGGTTTGTTACCTTTCCTTGCTTCCCTAGGTATCCATCATGTTAGCAATGCCTGGGTCTCAGATTCATACATGGGCATCACTTCCATGTAATGAAGATCCTATTCCCCTATTTTGCTATCAAGATTCCCAAGAAATTTTAACAAGGCCCTAATTATACTATGCGATGAAAGCAATAAACAAGCACAACATTTTAAAATGATCTTCAAACACCATCCTGTAAGCAAAATGTTAGCATTTTTTATGTTTTCATCAAGTGACCTGCAACCCACCGTTACGCTGTCAGAGAAATCAGAGAGATAAAAATAGCAGCATGTGAAAATAATCAGGAAAACAGTAACAGTAATTACAGAAGCTGTGAAATTCCAAAGACTGTCACCAAGTCTCATGCGAGGAAGTACAAGGCTTCGCATGAGGAAATGCAATAGCTGGCATGAGAAAGTGCTTTTTCACGTGAGAGATTGCTAATGAAAGCACAACTTCACGTGGTACACTTAGAATTCTTGTGCGAGAATTCATACACAGAGAAGTACGGACGTACGACAAAGTACAAAATTTTGTCAGAAATTTTTTGAGAGTGAGGTCAGAAATCAATTTTTTGCCCCACGGTGGGCGCCAAAATGTATGTGTCTGAATGTTGACCTCTAAATCAGCCACAACACAACATAGTCATTGCTCAATCTTTGAATCGCGAAGATGAACATGAATTGCTCATTCCACAATATCGATCGAATCGACCTGTTGCCTCCTATTTAGTTGGGGTGTTTGATTACTCTTAGAACGAGAGCCAACAACCATAGACCATTGCTAAAATGGAGGATTTGAAAGCTTTGAAAACTGAAATGAAATTTATTCTATATGAGAGATGCAATTGTAATCTAGGAATGAAGATGCAGATTTTAAGCTAGGAAACTTGAAAGAGATAACATAATTAAACTACTTGATAAGTAAACAAACTAAATTGAGATGAAAAATGGCATTAAGCTAAATGAAATTACACTAAATATACAATAAAATCTTGGAAATATGAGATAACTAAGACAATAATTCACTATAGTTTAGGTACTCTAAAAATTGCTCTCCTCAAATGAAGGAAAGAAGGTCCATAATATAGAAAAGCCTGAAGAGGGGATGAAGAGTTTCTTGGGAAGAAATGGCTGACTCTTCATCTTCATGGAGGAAGGTGAGACAAATATGAAGGAATTATTTAATTAAATAAATGAATTATTGTCACATGGGTGACTTTTTACATTGTTTGAATTATTAAATTCAAGTGAGGATAATCCATTCAAATAACCAAATAATATTTAATTCCCTTGATGTGTATTAGCTAAAGGGGGTGGGATTAATTTAATTTAAAAGCACTTAG
>MU225122.1:695963-755615 GCA_018584345.1 Thuja plicata
TAAGACCGATGCTACTATCATGAATCAACCTTTTTGGTAATCTGTTAGGATATACCTCAATTATAGAAGATGGTTAAGTCCTACTCTATTAAGAGACTTAATGCTTCAATGGTTAAACTGAAACACAGTGACCTGTTTCTATTTCAACTTTGAATTGCAGATATTCAGATCTATTTACATACTTTACCTCTTTGATCAATGTGTCAATTCTATTCCTTTGTACTTCTCACTTTTCTACTCTGTGATGCTGTGCTTCACTGTTCATCGGTGTCTGAAAAATTCTTTAGCTCTCCCTTAGCTTGATTGATCAGGACTGTATGAAGCTTATCCTTCACCAGTTTCTCTTCAACATCTTCTCTCAATTCAATCCCCCATGTATCTGATTGCTTATGGAAATAAATTATGCTTGTCTCTTATATAGACATGATATTCCTTAACTCTTGGTTCTTGATTCTTGATTCTTGGAGTGAAAAACAATCCAGTCAAATTGATTTACGGCTTTAACTCCTAATTTATCTCATAGTTATCTTCTTGCCAACTGTATAAATCATCTTTAAATCACTTACTTAACTATGGTCGAATAAAACAAATAAAACAACCAGTTAAGTCTATCCTTAAGCTCTGCCAGCTAGATATTTTGTCATTTTCTGATCTCTCTGTTCTGTCGGTCAATTCTACAATTCATCACCGATGACAATTGCCAATTCTGTCAGTGTATCTTTAGTTAGCTTCAGGATCTCTGTCCGTCGGGCATCATTGGATCTTGCTCATCGGGCAACACTATTTTCAGCTTGTCAGACATCCTGTGATTCTGCTTCGTTGGGCAACATTGTCTTTTTCTCATCGAGCATCACTGTGACTTTATCTCTGTCTTTACCGATGGTGTGCACTCCGCCGGTGTAGTCTGTCACTTGGTGAATACTTTAAATTTTATGCATTTCTAAAAGCATAACCTCTATTCCATTGATTCTCTAAAGTCTTTGGCATTATGTATAGGACCATACAGATGATATCAAGTTGACATCAATGACAATTCAAACCATTAACTGATTTAATGTCTTGCATCATCTTCAACTTAACATTATCAAACATTCAATCAGTTACATGTCATCATCTCTTTCTAGTATGTTCTCTTCCTTGACTATTCCTCTCCTTGATCATCTCTTTTGCCTTTGACAACAATCTCTCCCTTAGTATGTATTCTCTCCTTCATGTTACTTCTTTCCCTTTCGATATTCTATATGTAATCAATCTCTCTCTTTGGATAATGATATAATCTCTCCCTGATAATGAGATAATCTCTCCCTTTGAATCTCTTTTCCTGATAATGAGATAATCTCTCCCTTTGAAAACAATTCCAAACAATTCTCCCATATCATCTTCCATCCCTTTTTAAAATATACTCCTTGAATTTCCCTATCCATCAGCAATACATTGACTTTGGTGTTTGGTGTAGATATGTACCTTGTTGTGTATAGATGTATCATTATAGTTCATCTTTGTTTCTTGCATCAACATGAATGATCTTCTGATTGTGTGTAGGCTGATGCAACTTGCTAGTTAGCTTACTGACCGATAGACAAGGGTTGGACCCCTAGTCTCTATCTCACGTACTCAAATGTATATTTTGGTAATGGCTTGGTAAATATGTCAGCTAATTGTTCCTTGGATTGAACATATTCTAGTATCACTTATTTTTCTTACACTTGTTCTCTTAAGTAATGACACTTGATAGCAATATGCTTAGTCTTAGCATGCATGATTGGATTCTTTGATATGTTTATTGCACTAGTATTATCATAGTAGATAATCACTGGTTCAAGAATCTTCATATTCATACCTTCCAACAACTATTCGATCCATGCAATATTGGAGAAATTTGTAGTAGCAGGTACATATTCTTCTTCTGCAGTAGATTGTGAGATGCATCATTGCTTCTTGCTGATCTATGTGACAAGTCTATCACCCATGAAGAATGCTCCTCCAAATGTGCTCTTTTGGTCATCAATGTTTCCATCCCAATCAGCATATGTATAGACTTGAAGCTCAAATTTTCCTTCTCTTTTATACCATAAGCCATAGTCCTCGGTGTTCTTTAGGTATCTCAGAATTCTCTTGACAATAATCATATGTGATTCTTTGGGATTAGCAAAGAATCTTGCAAATATTCCAACTGCATGTGCTATATATGGTCTGGTATGAACACCATACATTACTTTTCCAATCATTGATCTATACAAGGTATGATTTACCTCATTTGATTTGTCTTGCTTTGTCAGCTTACATCTAGTTGCCATAGGTGTTCCAACTGGCTTGGAATCTTCCATCTTGAATATCTTCAGTACTACCTTGATGTATTTGGACTGAGTGATATATATGTCTGCATCTTGTTGAAGAATCTATAGACAAGGAAAGAATTTGATCTCCCCAAACATAGACATTTCAAACTCTTTGCTCATTTCATTATCAAAGGGTTTGCATAACATTTCATTTCCCCCAAAAACGATATCATCAACAAATATTTCAACAATCAGAATATTACCAGCGGTATCTTCTTTTAAGTACAAATTTCTATTTTCACTCGTTCTTACAAATTCAATGCTTATGAGATAGGAGTGAAGTCTTTCATACTAGGCTCTAGGTTCTTGTTTCAATCCATACAAGGCTTTATGTAGTCTATAAACCATCTTTCTCTTGTCTGGAACAACAAACCCTTCTGGTTGTTCAATGTATACTTCTTCTTCTAGTACTCCATTTAGGAATGCAAATTTGACATCCATCTGATATACCTTGAATCCTTTGAATGCAACATAAGAAATAAGAATTCTCACTCCTTCTAGTCTATCAACGGGTGCAAAGGTTTCACCATAATCAATACCTTCTTCTTGTGCATACCCCTTGCATACTAATCTTGCTTTATTTCTTGTGACTTCTCCATTCTCATTCAGCCTGTTTCTGAATATCCATTTGGTATCGATGACATTCTTGTCATCTGGTCTCGGTACTAGTGTCCATGTATTGTTCTGCTCAATCTTTTCTATTTCTTCATTCATAACACTGATCCATTCTTCATTCTCAAGTGCAATATTAAGAGATTTAGGCTCAAAATCACAAAGTAAACATCTAGTATTTAGTGACTTACTTCTTGTTCTCATTCTATCCTTCTTGTCTCCTATGATCTAATTTTGTGGATGATGTCTTCTAACATACTTGGCAAGTTTCAGTTCAGCTATTTGTCCATCATTCTAATTATCATCTTCACCTGCATTTTTATCTTCATCGCTCGGTACATCATCTTGAGTATTTTCCTAATTTTTGGTAATTGTAGCCTGATGCTCAGGTGCAATGTTCTATTGCTTGAGAGTGATACATTATTTCTCAGGTAGAATGTCAGGGTCTTCAGTGTAAACTAACCTATTTTAGTCTTCTAGTTCTTTTCTTCTTTCCTTATCATTATTTTCTAAAAATTCATCTATTTTTACATTTGCAATTTCAATGATCTTGTTAGAGGACTTGTGAAAACATTTATAAGCCTTTCTTTTGGTGGAATACCCTAGAAAGATACCTTCATCACTTTTGGAGTCAAGCTTTCCACTTTTTTCATCTTTCAAAATATAACATTGACTACAAAAGATTCTGAAGTAACTTACATTGGGTCTATAACCCTATCAAAGCTCATATGGTGTCTTCTTTGTGTCATTCTTCAATTATACTCTGTTCAATGTGTAGACAACAGTACTAACAACTTCCCTCCAGAAAGTTTGAGTGATGCTTTTATCTATCATCAATGTTCTTGCATAGTCAACAATTGACCTATTTCTCCTTTCAATAATTCCATTTTGTTGGGGTGTTCTTGGTGTAGAAACCTGTCTTTTAATTCCATGCTCATTGCAGTAGTTAGTGAATTCATCTGAAATAAATTCCCCTCCTCTATCTAATCTTAAGAATTTCAATTCCTTACCACTTTGTTTTTCTACCATAGCCTTATACCATTTAAACATCTTGAATGCTTCTGATTTATCTTTTAAGAACATAACTGTCATCATTCTAGAATAATCATCTACAAAGAGAATTAAATACCTATCACCATAGTAACTCTTTGTCCTCATAGGTCCACATAAATTAGTATGGACTAATTCTAGAATTGCATTAGATGTATGGGCTTTACTCTTGAAACTATACTTTTTCATCTTACCTTTTTGAAAATTTGTGCACATGGTATGCTCGGGCTTTGACATGCTCAGTAAGCCTCTGACTTTCCTTTTATATCTTATCTTTATCATGTTGTCAAAATTCACATGACACAATATCTTATGCCACAACCATATGTTTTCATTTCTAGCCATTAAACAAGTGGTGTTAATGTCATCAAGATAGAAAATGTTACCTTTTGTCTGTTCACCAGTTCCGATCAACCTTCCTAATTCATTGAAGATCTTTGCCTTCTTATTTTCAAATGCTACTCAGTGACCTATATTATTCAGATGTGAAACACTCAATAGATTATAATCCAATCCTTTTACCCAGTAAGGATTTTCACATTTGATCAGTTTATTCAACATTATGGTTCCTTTACCTTCAACTGGGCAAGGTGTGTCATTACCCATTCTTATTGATCCACCATTATATTATTTAAAAGTTTCAAACTTTTGTTTATCACCGGTCATGTGGTGAGTGCAACCACTATCTATAATCTAGACATAATTCTTACTAACCTTCGATATGAGTGCAATCTCTACATACCTTTTTTCTTCTTCATCTGAATCATCCTTCATGGCTACAAATACCATCTCAATGTATTCCTCAGATTCGGTGTTAGTATCATCAGCTCTGTTCTCAGCTAGGTAGCAAGCTTTCTTTCCTTTGTCCTTGTAGTCTCGGGTATCTCTTTTGTCAGATTTTTGGTTACTTCGGTAATCTCTGTTATCACCTCGGTCAAACTTATTTTCATATGTTTTGTCATTACTTTTGTCATCTTTTCTTCTGTTAGGACATCTTGCAACAAAGTGTCCAACCTCTTTACAATTAAAAAATATAAGTGGTAATTTAGCTTTGTATCTATCTTTGCCTCTCTGCAATCTTCTTGCCATTAGTGCTTCAATCTCATCAAGTCCTTGATCCTCATTATCACTTTCACTATCATTCGTCATAGTGTGTCTATGACTTGACTTACTTATTTTCAAAGAAGATTTGAATGTAGACTCTATAGATGGTAAGACACTATTATCAAATTTATTCACCTCAAATGAAATCAGTCTACCAATCAGACTATCTAGAGTAACATTATTGTTTGCAACTGCTCTCATTTCTTGTATAGCTGATACTCTAATAGCATATACATGCAGTAAAGTTCTTAAGATTTTACTTACCACTATCTCTTCTTCCAGTACACCTCAAACTCCTCGGATAGCATTGACTACCTCTTTAATTCTATAGTTATACTGAGTGATATTTTCTCCTTCTTTCATCCTTAGGTCATCAAACCTCCCTCTTAGGCTTACTACCTTGGCTCTTAGTACATTAGCATCTCCTCCATGTACCAGCTTCAATTTATCCCACATTTGCTATGCAGAGGTGCAGGTTTTGACATCTTCAAACTCAACATCAGAGAGTGAGGAAGCAAGCTCTATCATCATGCAATTATTCTAATGTTTTTCTCTCAATTGTTCAAGTGTGTGAGGTCCTGTAGGCAACACATATTCAGTATCAAGGTGTTGAGTAACATCATTACCAATACCTGATAGGTGGATTCTTATTCTGCTTTGCCATGATGCAAAGTTGTCTTTATTCAACTTGGGCACATCTCTCTTGTTCATCTTGTGATATTTTTCTTGAGCTGTTAAACTCCCTAACTAAGCACACAAGCTCTAATACCAATTGTTAGAATAATTGAGAGGGGGGGGGTGAATCAGTGGCCTCAAAAATATTCCAATAAATCAACCCAAAAACTTAGTACTACAATATTAAGCCTCTAGTTATCTTCAGTCCTACAAGATGTATGCCTTCAATTAAAATTATCAAATAACTACTGCTCAGAGTTCACTATTAAACCTTATTCTTAATGTTTACCTGTATGTGGTAAATTTGGCCTTGTTAACTTACCATACACTTCAACATAGTCCTTCTTCACCAGGTACACACAAGACTGAATATGAGATTATTCATCTTGTCTGTCTGCATGATTCAACCTGTTGCCTTCTATCCAGACGGGGTTTTCGAAATTGCTCTCAGAATGAGAGTTTCACAACCATAGACCAATCTAGGAATGAAGGATTTATCTCCATGAATGCAATACAATGCAAGATTATTCTAAGAAATGAGAGATGTAAGATAATCTAAGACATGATTTTCAATACAACTATTCTAGAAATTGAAACTATCTTATTGCAATATGAAATTATTCTATATGAGATATTAAGAAATGAGACAATAATTCAGTATTCTAACAATGCATATGATCATAAATTTAGGAAGGTTTGAATGAGATACCGAGGGTTCTTTTATAGACTTAGAGATGATCAGAATATAAATTTTCCTCTTTGAAATAAAACAGATAGAAAAGCCAGTTAAAGTTAGAAAGCTTTATTGAAAATAATTCAATAAATTATTTTCTTCCTGCTTTAACTGTTTTCTTTCTTTGATTTAATTCTATTTTATTTGAATTAAATTGTTTCCTTTCTCTTTAAAGAAAAATTAATTCAAAGTTTCCATTTCTGAACTGAAGATAAGATTTTTTGAGAGAATATTCAATTAATTAAATAAATATGACCTCATAAATAGGTTTTTCTCAATTATCTGAATAATTAAATTCAATTATTGAAATGAAGATATTTATTTAATAATTAAATATTGTTTAATTCCTTTTCATGTGTCTTAGCTAAAGAGGGTGAATTTAATTTAATTAAAGTGCTAGGACTTTATAATTAAATTAATTCAATCACAGGGTTTATTTAGCCAACAAATATTTAGGAATTAAATATAATGTATGATTAATGCAGATTTAGGATTTTCTACATTTGACACTCATGTCGAGTAGAGTCAGTTAAAACTCAGAATTGCCTAGTACAATAGGACTTTGATGATCCAGAAGAATGACAAATGCAACAAAATTGGTTAGGGTTGCAAGATGCCAATTTTGGGGTGTTACATTTTGCCCCTCTTTGAATTGATGTGCGAGCAACACATTGATTCAAAGAATAGTCTGATGCCTGAAGCATAGAAGAATAAATTTGAAAATTGATGATGTAAATATTTTAGGGTCATCTCTAGAACAAAGCTTGACTCTCTGAAGTCTAGGTTAGGTTTCCAAGACACCGGTCAAGTAGAGTTTTTGAGGGTCATCTTCAGAACGAAGCTTGATTCTCAGGGATCTGGGTTAGAATGCCCCGATACCTAATAGATTGATATCTTTCACAAGATTTTCCTCAGAATGAGGCTCAACCTTCAGGAGTCAGGGTTAGATTTCCCTAATACCTATCCAACAAGATAATCAATAGAGATTTTAGGACTATCTCCAGAATGAAGCTTAGTCCCCCAATATCTAGGTTAGATTGCCAAGACACTAGTTAGATAGATATCTTTCACAAGATTTTCCCTAGAATGAGGCTCAACCTTCAAGATTCAGGGTTAGATTATCCCGATACCTATCTCAAAAGATAGTAAGTAAAGGTTTTTAAAACTATCTCTAGAACATAGCTTAGTCCTCCAATATCTAGGTTAGATTGCCCAGACACTGGTTAGATTGACATCTTTCACAAGGCTATCCCCAGAACGAGGCTTAACCTTGAGGAGTCAGGGTTAGATTTCCCCGATACTTGTCTCAAAAGATGGTAAATAGCGGTTCAGAATCATCTCCAGGACGAAGCTTGATTATCAGGAGTCAGGGTTAGATTGCCCTGATACCTGTCCCAAAAAGATAGTTTTTCGAGAACCATCTCCAGAATGGAGCTTGATCCTCAAGAATGTGAGTTAGATTGCTTAGATGCTTAATAGATGACAAGATGTAAGGAACAAAGATGCCCTTATTGATTGTGGAGTATCCAGTTTTGACTGTGAGGTATGAAAAATTGAACATGCCCCAAGTGATGAGATGCCCCTAAAAAGGAGGACTTTTGAAAATCAGATCAGATTGATTGAAATAGATTTAATGATGTAATCATCCTGCCCCCTCGGGAGCGAAATAGAAAGATGACACATCATATTGATGATGGAGAGCAAAAAATCGCAGAGAGATGTTGAGTCAGAGATCAAGAAGAACTCAGAATAGATTACGAAATAATTTAGAAGATTCAGAATAAATTTTGAGTGATTTCAAGGTCTAGTTGAACGAGTTTGAATAGGGTTGACCAAAGTTGACTTTTGAGGAAAAAAGCCAAAGATTTCAGAAAATGATGATAAGATTCTGACAAGAAAGCAATGTCAGAAAGTCGACTGCACAAGTGTCCGATCGCATCGGTCCCAAAAATTTTAAAATGCAATTTTGAGCTATATAGAAGTGTTAGATTTCAATTTCAATCACGAAAATA
This sequence comes from Thuja plicata, assembly GCA_018584345.1. NCBI lineage: Eukaryota > Viridiplantae > Streptophyta > Pinopsida > Cupressales > Cupressaceae > Thuja > Thuja plicata. The sequence continues at coordinate 704,489 of MU225122.1, forward strand.
GATTCAGAGCTGTCAAATTAGGTAGTGGTGCAATTTTTGCACAAAACAGAGCACTTAAAAAAATTAGGTCAAAACCTATATAAGGACGAAAAGGGTCATTTTCAAATCATTTCAACCCTTTGAATTTTGAGAATTGAGCTCTGAGTAGATATTGAAAATGGTGGTCCCCTACAATAGTCATCATTACGAGCGATCGAGGAGACATAGCCGGCCCGTAGCGTACGGACCTCCCATAAGTAGTCGATAAACCCCTCTGTAATTCAAAGTTCATTCATTTCTGTCAATTTTTGTTCATTTTTCACGTTTTTAAAATTTGAGTCGCGGGTCTTCGCACGAAGAAGTAGTTTCTTTGCGCACCTCGTAGGGAAATCTCACACGAAGAAACAACATTTCACGCCACTTGATGTAGAATCTCGCGTGGGAGTACCCAGTTTCGTGCGAGAATCTCCTCTAGAGGGTGTTTTCTCGCGCGACTGATGATAAAAGTTCACGCAAAGGTACAATATCATGCAATTCGAAGAACTTCTTCGTGCGAAAGAGAAATTCTTCGCACAAAATTCTGCTACTTTTCATGAGAAAAAGTGGTCAGAATGAGCATGAAACCAGTCTGCGTCGCATCCAATAGATTTTGTGTCAGCGTCATTAACGTCTATAGAATGTCTTGAATGCTTTCTTATCTCATTATGCTTTGATTATTGTCGATTACTGATAGTGCTCTGTTGATTGTATGTCTTGCAAGTCGACTTCCTAGATATAGCATTCAGATCGCATCATCTAGCTATCAGCAAATTGGTATCTCAGCTGGATGACGCTGAGATAGCACACATAGGCACTTTGGGATTGAGTACATTATGTGATGTACCCAAGATTTGGGTGAATCACAGACTATTGGGAGCTTTGGTTGAGCGTTTCCATTCAAAAACAAACACATTCCATTTACCACAGGGGGAGATGACTATTACTCTCGAGGATATATACCGGATCTTGAGGATACCATTCCACGGTGTTCGAGTTGAGCATGAGACACAGCGCAAGTTGGGCACAATAGCTTTGAGAGAGATCTTTTAGGATGACCTTGTTATGGGCAGGGCGATCCCATGGGAGGATCTGATTAGCGAGTATGGTCTGACCCACAGGTTTCCCGTGGTTCTAGCATGCTTCCTTGGGTGCTACCTGATGCCTGATCGTGGACAACATGGTCTAGAGTGTGGTTGGGGGAGGATGTTACAGCTGATGATGACATGACCACGACACTACGGATGGGGTCAGTGTATGTTGGCACACATGTATCATGAGATGCATGAGATTGCCTATCGAGAGGTGAAGAGCATGGCAATGAGAGTCTTTGTACTACATGTATGGGCCTGAGAGCATCTTCCCATTACCAGGCCTATTTGCGAGGATATGAGGTAGCCATTGGAGCCTTACATTTACCGATATAGGGGGATGATTACCCAACCCACGCTGGGTAAGGTTGATCAGTGGTGAGCTCAGCTCGATGATTTAGCAGCAGAGGGTTGGAGGCCCTGGAGGTTGATAGAGGTTTGGGATGACGCAACATAGCATCTGATTCATATATTTTGCTCGCGTGCGATGATAGGTCACACCATTACTGTGATCAAGAGATTCTCGTAGAAGCAGGTATGGCAGTAGTTTGGGCACCCACAAGACATCTCCCAGGAGTACATAACTTATGCTCATTTTACTGATGAGCTCAGGAGAGGTTGGGGGACGATGTTGGACTAGGGGCGCATCATGATAGATATCCGCGCATTGGTCCCAGTTCAGTGGGATTACCTTAGAGATGTAGCAGATGCCGATGTGACCACCGAGTACAGGGAGCACTTCATTACGCACCCTTTTATGAGATTCACTGATCCTGTGGGTATAACAGGCCGAGGGCACGTGGTACCCCCACAGGTCGTTCAACCATAGGTTATACAGCCACAGGTGCAACAGATGCAGATGCTGTCACCACAACAGAGGGCACAACCAGGGTTACAGCAGGGTCCTCGACCTTGGACTATACAGGTTGACATCCCCACCCGTCATATGGGGATGGATGTTGGAGCTAGCGGTAGTGGCAACACGAGACCATCTTGATGATAGTCAACGGAGTAGATTACCAAGGAGCAGTAGGTACCTCCATAGGAGGACTGACAACAAGATGATCCTATGCATGAGGATTAGCTTGTGCAGGACCCACAACATTTATCACGAGAGAGAGTGAGATAGCTCACAAGACAAGTGGGAGATTTGACCATCCAGGTAGCTGTGCGAGATGCAAAATTACTAGATAGAGACCGTGAGATACAAGATCTCCGAGAGCAGCTCCGGGCAGTACAAGAGGAGGTGCGGCATCAGACAGCACATGCGGCTTACTACTATGCATCATATATAGGTGCGGTGCCTAATGAGGCATCTCAGGTGGCTAGATTTTTGAGCTATGCAAGAGGGTCAGAGGGAGCACAGATGACACCTCCACCAGATAGGGCCCCACCTCCACCTCCTCCAGGTGATGAGGGAGAGGGCCAGAGTTAGGTTTTTGATAGACAGATAGAGATGAGATCATAGGATGTATCTGATGCATTGGTATCCTTGTATTATATCACCATTTTGAGATAGATCGTGCTCGAGTAGCACCAGTTTATATTTGTATCGACACATTATATATATATATATATATATATATATATATATATATATATATATATGAGCTCGTCTTTTGGTATCATCACATATTGTATATTGCCTTTATGAGACGTTTCCTATATGCTTAGATGGTTAGATGATTCATAATGTATGCAAATGGATGAATATGTTTGAAAGATATGTATGACATGCACATGTATGAATGTAAAGATGTATGTATGTAGATGATTTGTGTAAATGCAATTTATGAATGAGAAATTCAAATGCCATGTGTAGATGATAATGAGTTATGAATATGAATATGTATATGGTACTACCATCGTGTGCACGATGACAAATGCTAACCAGAAGATTATGTGAAGAATCGAGAGCAAGGACCGAACACTTGTGCAGTCATGATAAAAATAGAACGGTGAAGAAGAACTCCCCAATGTATGAACCCAAAATAATGCAATGAAAAGAACACTGAATCATTGCCACAATGCAAGTCTAGAATGAAAATGCAATCCTATGCTAGATGCAATATGAGAGTGCAATGCTAGAACATGGTTGTGAGACCCATCATATAATCATCATCATTGAGCATTTTTTTGGAACATCAAAGTCGATACAACCCTTACTGGTGCCACAATGCAACCATAAGGATATGAATATGACTTATCATTGGATAAAATGTAGGAAATGAATGTAAGCACTAGGGCACAAAAGCCAAGATGACCTGAACATTGTTTCCAGTTAATGTTGCAAGAGTACACCAACATCGAGGCATTTAAAGCCAAGATAACCATGAGTGTGATCATGCGTAAACAAATAGGTCAATAACAAATAAAAAAATAACAAATAGAGCAATAAAAAGAAAGGAGATAGTACCAACCTCACCATGACGTACAAATTAACAAGATCGAGGGATGTGAGGCTGTTCCACCTTAGTGCAGGAGCTCTTATCACATACACCCTATTTATTTTACGTTGTCGGATCATCGAGACTACACCAACAAGCAGTAGACAAAGAAAATATAAATGAAATCCATGAGAATAGACAACATACAAAGAAATATTCAGCATAGCTCAGCCATTTTCAAAGTTTTTGAATATATTCATGTTTAGAGGGTGTTAAAAAACACCGTTGTGCTTGTGAGTGCATTGTGTTTGATTGTTATCGATAGATGTTTACGTTTGAGATATCCGATGTGTTGAAAAATATAGATGTGTCCAAAGATAGTGTTAAAAAACACTGTTTATGGTGGTGTTGAAAAACACCAGTTTGTGTCAGTAGTGAGTTGTCCTTGAGAAGTGACAAGATTACTGACTCAGGTGTAAACCAAAGATGTGATCAAATGGGGGGCCTATGCCCCCAAGTAATGATGACTGACTTGACGTATGTTGCGAGGGAAAACAAGATGTGAGTTCCCCCAAGCGTATGGCGCTGAATCAATGTCAAGTCAGGAGGGTTCGTAAAGGAACCAGAGTGTCATGAAAGTGACCAAAAGATATGTACAAACTAAAGCATAGAATCGTCAAGACTGAGTATCGATAAATAGAGCATTTGAGGATAACTCCAACTGTAACAAATGTGATTAATCTCGATAGAATAGCGACAGTAGGCAGACGCAGTGAGAACCATTGGTGACCAATGCGAGAGAGATGCTCAAATGAAGTGATCATAGTATAAGCCATATATCAGTAGGTAGATGCAGCAAGAACCACTGGTGATTGATGTGAAGAAGATCCTTAAAAGATAATAGGATAGTGCCCCTAGATCAGGAGGGTTACCCTGAGAGTATGACAGTTTCAATCCATGTAAGTTGGTGTCTTGATGGGAACTGAAAGCAAATGTAAGCAGGAAAGCAAATGCGTAAAGCCAAGTGGTGCTGTGATAGATATAGCATTGTGGAACAAGAGGCGCCTGTTTACCAGGTTTTCACCTTCTTGGAAAAATTATTATTTTTTTTTTTTCTACCATGATGCCTGTTTGCCAGGTTTTCATCAATGGCACTTTTTTTCTTTTTCTCTTTTTTTGCATTTTTCAAATTTTTTGTATTTTTGGAATATATGATTTTTTTGGAGATACATCAAAGCACCTATCGCTAGGTTTTCACTAAGACGATCATTTTTTCAAGACTTTTTCAGATTTTTAGAATTTTTTCAGGACTTTAGTATATACATGAGCACACTAAAGATGTCTCAGCTGTAGAACTGCTTCAGTTGAAGAGCGTTGATGGGCTCTTTGAGTTGTTCTCCTTCAGTAGTAGAGAGTTGATAGGTACCAGATCCAAACACTACAGTAACAATATACGGACCGAGCCAATTTGGTTCAAACTTCCCTTTCTGGATCCGATGTTGCTGATTCTTAGGGTTCTCCCTCAGAATGAGGTCACCTGCTTGGAAATCTCTTGGTCTAACCTTTTTGTTATAGCTTTTGGACATCCTCTTCTGGTATGCTCTAAGGTGATCGAATGCCACTTGGCGACATTCATCAAGTAATTCTAGCTCTTGTAGCCGAGATATTCTGCTATCTTCATCAGTAATGAGGCCTTTCTGAGAGACTCACAGGGAAGGAATCTCAACCTCAATAGGTAACACAACATCTTCTCCATAAACCATTGCATAGGGTGTAGCCCCTGTTGGTGTTCTTATACTTGTCCTATATGCCCAGAGAGCTGGATTGATCTGGAGATGCCAATCTCATCCGAATTTATGCACTGCGCGATGTAGGATCTTAAGGATTGTTTTGTTGGATGCTTCCACCTGTCCATTACCCTGAGGATAATAGATGGAAGACCAATGTTGAGTAATTTTAAACTTAGATCATAGATCTATCAAATCCTTATTTTTGAATTGTCCCCCATTATCCGTGATAATGGTTGAGGGTACACCATGTCTGCAGATGATGTAGTTGAGAATGAACATAGCTACTGTTTTTCCATTGGCAACGGTAAGAGGGACTGCCTCCACCCACTTAGTAAAATAGTCTGTAGCTGTGATTATGAACATATGTCTATTGGAGGATGAGGGGTAAATCTGACCCACCAAGTCAAAGTCCCATTGTTGAAATAGCCAGAAAGTAATGAAGGGAATAAGCTCCTTGGCTGGAGCATGAATCAGATTACCATGTAGTTGACATTGTTTGCAAGACTTAGCAAATTGTGTTTCTTCTTTTTCCATATCTGGCCAATAGTAACCAGCTCTAATAAATTTACGGGCCAATGTCAGGCCATTAGAGTGAGACCCATAGATGCCTTCATGCACCTCTACTAACACTTGTTTAGATTCATCAGGTTCTAAACACCTAAGGAGGGTACCGTCTAGACCATGTCTATACAAGTCATTAGCGATGATGATGAACCATGAAGCACTACGGATTAAGTGAAATTTCTCATTTTGAGAGTAATTGTCTAGAACAATATGGTCATGAAGGTAGGAGAAGATATGATGGTAGCGGGATGAGTCATGTCCTATGATAGAACAGATCATCTGGGAATCAGGGGAGTCATAGACTAGGTAGCGTAATGTCTCCACTAGGAATTCATGTCTAAAATCATTTTCAGGCATCTGTAGCATAGAGGCAAGAGTAGCCATGGCATCTGTTGCTTTGTTATCTACCCTCGGAACCTGTTGAAATGTGATATGAATAAAATACTTCTTGAGATCATCAACCAACCATTTATAGGGTACCAACTTGTCATCCCTTGTCTGATAGATATCATTTACTTGATTGATGACTAACTATGAATCTCCAAGGATATTGAGTTTGTCTACTCTCCACTCAAGGGCGATCTTCATACCATTGATTAGGGCTTCGTACTCAGTAATGTTGTTTTTACAAGGAAGCAACATCTTGTATGCTTTTGGTAAAGAGTACCTTTGAGGTGTAATGAACAGTATCCCAACACCTGACCCCTGTTGGGTAAATGAACCATCAAAAAACATAGTCCATGAGCGATGTGTAAGAAGTAATATGGACTCATTTGGAAATTCAATGTGCAATGGTTGATGATCAATTAGAGGTGCTTTTGCCAACTGATCTGCTATTGCTTGGCCCTTAAGGGATTTCCTTTCAACATATTAAATATCAAACTCATTGAGAAGAATGACCCATTTAGCTAGTCTACCTATGAGGGTAGCTTTACTGAGAAAATATTTCAGAGGATCAATTTTAGCAATTAGACGTGTAGTATGAGCCAGCATATAGTGCCGCAATTTTTGTGAAGCAAACACTACTGCAAGGCAAGACTTCTCTATAGTAGAATATTTTGTTTCATATGAGACTAGAGTTTGACTAATGTAATAGATAGCCCTCTCTTTGTTGTGCTGATCTTCCTGAGCCAATAAGATACCCAATGATGTATTCGTAGTAGATATGTAAAGTATAAGTGGCTTCCCATGAATGGGAGGCATCAAGATTGGGGGGTTCGCAAGATACTGTTTGATTTGTGTGAACCCTTCATCACATTCTTTGTTCCACTGATAAGCCACACCCTTGTGCAAAGTCTTGGTAAATGGTTGTGACTTGTCTGCCAGTTGAGAGATAAAACGCTGGATAGACTGCAGTCGGCCCTAAAGTCCTCTCATTTGTCTGATATTTTTCGGTGGGGGCATTTCCTTGATAGCTTGTACTTTTGTAGGATCCACTTCAATGTATTTGGTAGAGATGATATAGCCAAGCAATTTTCTAGATGTTACGCCAAATGCGCATTTCTTAGGATTGAGCCTTAGACTGAATTGTTCCATATGATCTAGTATAGGACCTAGATCGGAAAGATGTTTTTTTTAGTGCATTCTCTTAGCCAAAGTGTCATCCACGTAATCTTCCATTGTTTTATGCATCATGTCATGAAATATGGTGGTAACAGCTCTATGATATGTAGCACCGGCATTTTTGAGTCCAAAGGGCATGACATTCCAACAGAAGGTGCCCCAGGCACATGTGAAGGCAGTTTTCTCTTGGTCCTCTGGCACAATTTTTATCTGGTTATAGCCAGAGAAACCATCCATTAGTGAATACATTTCATACCCTGCCATCATATCTACGATCATATCAATATTAGGCAATGGAAAATCATCCTTAGGACATGCCAAATTCAAGTCTCTAAAGTCTGTGCAGACTCTTATGGATTTATCATGTTTTGATACTGGAACAATATTAGAGATCCACTTAGGATAATCAATTACTCTGATAATTACTGCCTTAAGCAATTTCTCCAATTCAGCTTTGACAAGTAGAGCTACGTGTGGATGCATTTTGTGAAGCTTCTGCTTGACTGGCTTAACACCTGGTGCAATGGACAAATGGTGCATGATTAGATTAGGGTCTAAGCCTGGCATATCTGAATATTTCCATGCAAAGTTAATCTTTTTGCTCCTGAAGAATGTAGTGAATTCCTCTCTTTTTGCCTCTGATAGTGATTATGCCAAGTGAATAATTTGAGGTTTTGCCTCTATACCCAAGTTGATAGGTTGAGTTGGTTCAATAAGAATAGATGATCTTTCCTGAAAATGACTTGGAAGTGCATCAAGTATCTCATCCTCGGGCACCTTGGAGAGGTTTTCACCCTTGGATGCATCTTTTATTTTGACTGTTTTAGGCTCTGATACTGCCACAAGCTGGTTTTCACCATTAGAGCGCCTATCTTTTCTTCTTTTTATTTTGTGACTAAGATACTTGATGTCAGCCTTAGTCATGTTGGCACTTGCTTCACTAGTGGGAGATGTTACAGGTTCGACAACATGTAGGTAATAGGCAAGAGCGTAATCATTCTAGAATGTAAGGACTTCATTAGATGGGGAGGTAGAGTTCCAGTCTATAAGCTCAGGATGGCGAAGTGAAAGAGGAGTGATAGGTTCAAGTGCATTCACGGTATAATAATCAAAGGCATGGACCAGCAAGTCAAGACCCAAAGCGATCTCATCCAGAGGTATAGTCGAATTCCTTTGATTCCTATCGATCGTAGTAGATGACATGTTAACATCTAGGGAGTTAGACTCATGTGACCCTACACTAGACCGTTCACCTACTTTGAGAAGTTTTTCATATGCATTAGCTGTATCTGTATCTCTGTCAGAAGTGGCATATGAAAAGCTATCAAACTCATATTCATGGGAGTATGTTTCATCATTAGGTCTCATGTCAAGAACATGAGTGAAATCAACCCTTTGTCCCTAGTTGGGATGAGTTCTACCTAGAACCTCTGCTATGGTCAGATGAGCACCTGTTGACCTAAGTACTTCAGTAGTGTTTGTAGTATCAGTTGTCTCTTGTGTAATGAGAAGTGACTGGAATTCCTGGTCAAACTGTTCTTGAAAGGGTGGTGGTATGTATAAATCACCCTGATGACTAGGGTTTAGAGTATATATGTCTTTACACTTTTCATAAGTTAATGGAGCAAGTGAAGTGGTGGTATCAGTATCACTGTCAGTGTCTACTGTACTGACACATGGTACAAATTTATTTGGCTCAGCAAAGAATGCTGCCAGATCTGGAGGGATAGGATAAGGAAAAGTATCCTCATCAGAGCTGTCTTCAGGTTCTGCAATTTTAGGTGTTTCTTCAGGTGTTGGTTTCTTATCTTCTTGAGGTACAAACTTATTTATTCCCAGTTGGAATGTGAGTTTATGGAAGCCTATACCTATAGAGTCGCGTGTTCTGCGACCAATGACTTCAAGTGGTGCAATCAATCCCTTATGATTTGCACTTATGGGATCATTTCCTTTATAGCCAAAACGTTGCATAATAGATAAAAATTTGCCATATTGCTCAGGTTTTATGTCATAAGGAGGAGTATTTTCATAATTGACTTCTCCTTTATAGATCCAAGCTTTGATAGCTCTATTTTTAGCTTCTTCTTCTAATGTTACTATGGCTTGTACAAAGGTGCCACCATACTTTGTTGCAGGAGGAACCGTAGAAGGTTTAGTGCTCTCAGAAGGTCTCCCAAAAGAACGGGGAGACAAAGGCAAAGATGTAATAGATAGCACAGGTTCAATCTGATATCCTCCCATATCAGTTTCTTTGAGTGTCAGACTCTTTTCCATTTCTTTTAATTTATCCTCAAGGAGTTCAATAGATTCTCTGTTGGTAGGCACAAGGATGTCAACAGATTTTGTGAGGGCATTACAATCATAGCTTGTATTGGCAGGTATAGTCACTTCAAAACCTTGGAATGGGAACTTAATGCACTTATGGTATGTGGAAGGGACAACCTGCATTTCATGGATCCATGGCCTTCCTAACAAGATATTGCATGCTAAAGGAATGTTAAGCACTTGACAGACAACATCTCATTCAACAGGACCAACTCTTATTGGCAATACAACTAACCCCTTGGATTTACATTCTTCCTCATCATAGGCCTTAATGGTAATCTTTTTGTGAGAATCAATGCAATCTTTTCCATAGCCTAACTCAATAAGGCAACTAGCAGAGCAAATATTTAGGCCAGTGTCGTTATCTATGAGAACATGGTGAACACGCTTTGGACCAATCATGACTTCAATGTGCAAAGGATTATTATGCGGGTGAATCAAAGAATGGTCATCTTCCCCAGAGAAAGACAAGTAATGTGAGGAGGTCAAGTGACCTACCATGGATTGAACCGGTCGAGATCAAGATCTTTTGGGACATTCACCTCAGTGAGGGCTTTGTCCAGGATTTCCCTGTGAGCAGGGGAGATTTTCAGGAGCTCAAAGATGGTTATCTGAGCATTAGTAAGTTGCAATTGATCAAGAATGCTGTAGTTGGTAGCATTAGATGAGTAACCCACTTTGGGATTCTTAGTAGTAGAGTCAACCTTAGCTTTGTCTGAAGGTTGAGTTGATGTAGATAGAGAAGGCTCAGGGCCTTTGAGAATGATTTTAGCACGAGATCGAGTAACAACATTAGCATTGACTTGAGACTGTCCTTGTTTAGAGGACTAAGGTGTAGACCCTCACAAAATGAAAGGTGTTTTAGACTTGGAAGTATCTTCCTTTCCCTTGAGAATGATGACATCACAATATTCAGTGTCAACAGGTTCAACCATATTAATGACATTGTCGTTATTGGTGTAAGTATAGTTGACTTTAGCATCAATATTTTTGAATTTAGATGATTCACCTTTTCCATGAGGAGGAAATGGATCCTTGAAAGCTTTGTGATCAGAATTTTTGTTGTGGCCTCCCACAACAATAACCTCACTATCGATGAGATCTGGATTGTATGCCACAATTTAAGACAAGTAGCTATTTTATGACCTTTGTTTTGGTGAAAATCATAATAAGCAGATTCATTCCACCAAGAGGGTCTTGGTTACAGATCATAAGGTCATGAATTATTCAATGGAGTAAGTAAATTGTTGTCTGCAAGAGTCTTGTAAACCGCCTCGAGAGGTTCTCCTAAAGGAGTGAATTCACACTTGGGCCTAGGAGCCCAAGGTTTAGGTCCTGAAAATTGTGAAGTACTCAGTTTGGATTCTGCCATAGCCTGTTCAATGGCTTTGGCCACTTGCATCATGGTAGTGAGATTAAAGGAAACCTTGGAAGGCTTAGGAGTCACATTGTCTACAACGCCATCATTCACAACATTTTGGTTCTTGTTGGGAAATTTAGACTTATCTTTTCTTGAGGAAGAAGACCCTTGTTTGTTTTCTTTGTGTAAGGTCAATTCTCCTTTCTTGATCATAAATGTCTTGATTCTTACAGCTTGTTTAATCATGTCATCAAAGGTTAGAGGACCTTGTAGCTGTACTTGATACCCAAAGTTGGGGAGAAGATTATTGAGAAAGATATCCAACTTTTCAGATTCAGGTATCTTGTGAGAATATTGTGTATAGAGTTGTCTCCATCTTTGGAGAAATGCCAAGAAGGATTCCCCATTATTTTGTTTCAAGTTGCAAAGATCTCGAATATGAATCAGATGTTGGATGTTGTGAGAATAGTGTTGTAGAAATAAATTAGCAATTTCATCAAATTTTTTGATGCCAGTTGGTAGTCTAGAGAACCATTCCATAGCTGATCCTCCCAAAATACGTGGGAAAAGACACATGAGATAGGTTGTGTCATGTATGAATTCCATGGAGAGAGCACCAAATTCACTCAAATGGTCTTGAGGGTCAGATGTACCCAAGTATTTGTCATATTTAGGAAGCTCAACTCCTTTGGGAAAAGGAGGCATGTGAAGATCTTTATCAAATGGGAAAGGACAGATGCTTTCCAGCGTGAATTGTGTGACAGGTTTGTCTTTCTCTTTCAAGATTTGAGAAAGTTTCTCTTGCATGGTTTACATTTCTTTTCGCAAGCGAGAATTTTCAATTTCTTCCTCTTTCTCAACAAGTGTCTCTACCTTGTAATCAGAGGGAAGTTTAGCACCTTGGGTGGCTAATTCAAGAAGGCATTTCTCCTTCTCTTCTTTCATTATGACCACCATCATTCTCATGAAGTTTTTATTATTGCGGGCTTCTATGATATCCCCTTGGGTTATCTCTTTCTGTTCTTGAAGAGGAGGGTTTTCAGTCTGGTTGAAGCAGGGTCCACCCAGTTGACTATGATCTATCATATTGCTAGAATGCAGGGATTCAAAGTGTAAAGACTCGGTATGAAAAGATTGAGTGTTCTCTGAATATGGGTCTTCTTGGAACAAAGGATTTCAAGCCCTACTAAGATCCATTGGAAATGACCATTTATTGTAAGGTTGACATACCGGGGAAGGATATCGAGATGATTCCTCACTAGATGTAGCTGGCAATGGTGTGGAAAGTACAAATTTGTCTTGATTGATTGAAGGAAATGTTTTGCCACTTCGAGTTGTGACAATCATAGACAAAGTTTTGAACAAGGAATGTGAACTAGGACCAAACTTGAAACTGTCTCAAAGTAATTGCACAGAACGTGCCAAAAGGTGAAGTATCCTTGGTGCAAATCATCTAAGATGAGGCTAGAAAAACCAAGAGATGACTATTGCGACACAAGGCATGATGACACAGATGAAAGAGATCAAAAAGACATGAGACAAGACTAGTTTAAGCAAGAATCACGTAGTTCTCAACCCAAGAAACCAAGTTTCAGAATGTGTGAAGATGGATGGCAGAAAAATAGACCCATATCAGAGACTAGATTTGATAGAAGTACAACTGATTGGTAGAGTTTAGCTTGCTGTTTTGGACAAAAGACTCCAGTTTCGCGTGAAGTTTCTCACCGAACCACATGAAGAAATGCTCTCTTCACATGAAGAATGACATCACTTGAAAGAACAAAGAATGATAGAATAATGGCACTTTTTCCAAATGTTGCGCGACAGTATACTACGTATCGCACAAAGATTCTCACTGAATGATGCAAAGATTTGGAAATTTTGCGCGAAACTATGCAAATGTTGAAAAAAGCACGTTTACAAAATTAGACTGTTAAGACCAGTTTTCATTTTCCAAGATGAAATCATGCTATTTTCTGACATATAGTTTAAGTTATAGATTGTTTTGGACATGTTCAAGATTGACAGTTTGTGTGTTTTGATGATAGTTTCGATTGTTCAAATGATACACCCACGCAAAACACATTAAACAGAATGTTTGTAATACCAGAACAAGAACATCACAATCCTAGGATAGCTAGGACAATATCAATTGAATCCTCACTTGAACCGAAGTTCAGCTACACTTACTCTTAGTGGATAACTTAGAATCCTGGAAGCACGGGCTCCTCCTTACATATGCACTCACTTCTCAGGCATACCAAGCTTCAGACCCCAAAGGAATTACTTCCCAAAGGGATGTTATCTCTACTAAAAGCCATAAGAATGTGGGGCATCTTAGTCGGTCTCTGACCTTCCACGCCAACAGATAGAGGATTTTTGGAAAACTAGAACAACAGTTTCTAGTAAGGTCATCTGTTCAGGTGGTTGTGATCAAGTCATTTTCCCAATAAAGGGGGCTCTCCCAATCCTTTCAAAGCAAGGCTTTCACCTTAATGATGTCAGGACTTTAACGCACCACTAGTGTACTGGAGGAGATTTTGGTTGCCACAATGAATTCACACTTGTCTATTGTGACATTAATCACAATAGCATTTTTTGTACACCGGTTTGGAAGGGCTTGGCTTTAGCCTGTTACCGGTTGGGCATCCACTCTCACCGGCTCTGCTAAAGCTCTCGGGAGGTAGCCACTCTAGAAGAATCACATGAATTTCTCTTACACCCAACATCCATAAAGGCGAGGTGAGAGGATACATTCATGTAGTTCTTAGGATTACAATCTAAAAAACACTTCAATCACACAAAGACAATGATTCATTTTAAGCACCAACCGAAGTGTGTTTTAACTACCAAAAAAAGATATAAGAAGTTGTGAAAACACGCAAGGTCTTCAAAAAACATCCTGAAATAAACCCATTAGTAGTTTGTAATGCCTTTCTTCATTTCAAAGTCCTACAATAAACGCGTAAAAAGTTTTATGATGGATTTTCTTTGTCTCAGCGTCCTGCAAACCACTGTTATGTTGTTTCAAAAGATAAAATCAGAGAAGCACAGATGTCAAAAAATAGTAGGTGGTTAGAAAACCGAGGCAATGAAATATCAAACTGAAAGCTTTGGATTGTAATTTTTCATGATAAAGTATGTTAGATCATGTGAAGAAGTGCTGTATGCCACGCGAAGAACTAGAAAGTTCGTGCGAGGCGTACAGAAAGTTCACGCAAAATTAGAATAGAACTTGTACAAAAGTACAGATAGAATGCAAAAAAATGAAAAAGATGAAATGAAATGAGGCTAGAACAGAATGTACCTACCCCACGGTGGGTGCCAAAAATGTATGTGGTAAATTTGGCCTATTTAACTTACCATACACTTCAACATAGTCCTTCTTCACCAGGTACACACAAGACTGAATATGAGATTATTCATCTTGTCTGTCTGTATGATCTAGACGAGGTTTTCAAAATTGCTCTCAGAATGAGAGTCTCACAACCATAGACCAATCTAGGAATGAAGGATTTATCTCCATGAATGTAATACAATGCAAGATTATTCTAAGAAATGAGAGATGTAAGATAATCTAAGACATGATTTTCAATGCAACTATTCTAGAAATTGAAACTATCTTATTGCAATATGAAATTATTCTATATGAGATATTAAGAAATGAGACAATAATTCAGTATTCTAACAATGCATATGATCAGAAATTCAAGAAGGTTTGAATGAGAGACTGAGGGTTCATTTATAGACTCAGAGATGATCAGAATAGAAACTTTCCTTTTTGAAATAAAACAGATAGAAAAGCTAGTTAAAGTTAGAAATCTTTATTGAAAAGAATTCAATAAATTGTTTTCTTCCTGCTTTAACTATTTTCTTTCTTTGATTTAATTCTATTTTATTTGAATTAAATTGTTTTCTTTCTCTTTAAAGCACAATTAATTCAAAGTTTCCATTTCTGAACTGAAGATAAGATTTTTTGAGAGAATATCCAATTAATTAAATAAATATGACCTCATAAATAGGTTTTTCTCAATTATCTAAATAATTAAATTCAATTATTGAAATGAGGATATTTATTTAATAATTAAATATTGTTTAATTCCTTTTCATGTGTCTTAGCTAAAGAGGGTGAATTTAATTTAATTAAAGTGCTAGGACTTTATAATTAAATTAATTCAATCATAGGGTTTATTTAGCCAATAGATATTTAGGAATTAAATATAATATATGATTAATGCAGATTTAGGATTTTCTACATTTGACACTCAGGTCGAGTAGAGTCAGTTAAAACTCAGAATTGCCTAGTACAATAGGACTTTGATGATCCAGAAGAATGACAAATGTAACAAAATTGGTTAGGGTTGCAAGATGCCAATTTTGGGGTGTTACATTACTGATTAGCAGTCTTTCATTTACCGAAAATAGTAAATTGCTTAGTGTATAGTGATCAATCCAGATTTGTTATGTGTAATGCAAAACACTAAAGTAATGACTCATAAACACATTGACACATAAATTTTTAACGTGGAAACCCTGTTAAGGAAAAACCACTTGGGACCGGTAACCCAAAATTTTCACTCTTCTGAACTGAGCTCGGTGAAGATCCAACCCTGTTAAAGGTTACAAATAAACTGTTAGGTGTGACCTTGTTAGAGGATTTAAATAGAATAGTTTGTCACTTGATATCGGGCATATCTATGCTACCTTCTATGACCAAACCCAGTGTAGTTTGTTAAATGGTATCTAGCATCTCATGCTATCTTCATGATCAAAATTTTTGATACTCCTTGGGATGTATCTCAATATAGAAAGGATTGTTAAGTCATGCTCGGTTAAGAGACTTTATGAATCAATGGTTAAACTGAAATAGTAAATGATCTGTTCACACATACAACTTAGACTTGCAGATTTTTAGATCTATTGTAAGCTCGTAATACCTTTCTGATCAACATATATTTTCAATACCTTTGCTCCACTTCTTTATGCTCATTGATGTTGTGCTTCTCTGTTGCTCGGTGTCTGCAGATATCTTTAGCTCTTTCCTCAGCTTGATTGATTAGGACTATATGAAGTTGTTCTTCATTAGTTTCTCTCCAACATCCTCTTTCTCTATTCGCTTCCCCAATTCATAATGAATTAGATTGTCTCTTTATAGACATGATATCACCATTTCTCACTTCTTAATTTTCTTATTCTTGGTGTGACCCACAATCTTAGCCAATCTTTCTTTAAAGCTTTACTCAAGTTTTATCCCATAGATTTCTCCATGACAATTGGATAAAACAACTTTAAATCTTTTACTTATCTCTGGTTTTAACTTGTCGATGAAAACAATGTTAACAACCAATTAACTCTATCTTTAGCTCTTTCCAGCTAAGTATTTTTTCATTTCTGAAATTCATTTCTTTTTGGTGTTTAACTCTTTGATAGCTTCAGTCAACACTCTAGTTCTCCTCGGGCTTCTCCATCAAGGTTGTCTATCCGTCGGGTAACACTGTAATTCTGGCCATCGGTAATGCTTGTGATTTTTCTTGTCGGTAATGCTTGTCCATTTTCTTGCTTGGGCATCACTGTGACTTTGCTCTTAGGTTTCTCTGTCTGTCGGGTTCCACTAACTGTCAGTGTTTGTAGTCACTTAGTGAATGTTGGTCTTTTATGAATTACCGAAAGCATAATCTTTATCTCTCTTATTCTGTGAAGTCTTTGACACTTTGTATATAACCAATCAGATTATATCAAGTTGACATCAATGACAATACAATTCATGAACTAATTTAATGTCTTGCATTATCTTTCTGCATTTTGGTGATCAAATTAACATCTTCAAACATTCAATCAATTATATGTCATCATTTAGATCATAATTGAATCAATCTTTTAATATTCTCATTCTAGGAGTTATCACTTTAGGATTTTATTTGTAGTCGACAACATTCTTTTAGTCCTTTTATTTAGAGATCCATGAGACACTCTCAATCATTTCAATTTGAATGTTGATGAGAATAGATCTATTGAATTTGAATTGATATTATGTTTGACTTCATGTTTCATGCAAGTTTGTAAGTTGCAGGTTTACACACACACAAATGACGCCCACCGTGGGGCCCATTGACCTACATTCTAACATCTAATTTTAAGTTTTTTTGAATAATTGATAGTGCAGATTCATATTCGAGCAGAAGAAGTTCACATTTGAGTAGAAGAAGTTCACATTTTGTATTTGAAACATCTCATTTAATCTCTGTAAATTTGCATATGAAACATCTCATATGGTCTCTAAAAGTTCGCATTTGATCTATGAAACATCTCATAGGGTCTCTAAAAGTTTTCATTTGATCTATAAAAACATCTCATATGGTATGTAAAAGTTCACATTTGATTAGTAAATAATCTCATATGGTATGTAAAAGTTTGCATTTGGTTAGTAAGTATCTCATATGATCTCTATTGCATATCATTTGGTTAATACCATGGAACTTTGAAAATTGTTACATAATTGGAAAAAACATAGATTAATTGATGTTTTAGATAGGTAAGGAGATAAAATTGAATAAAATAATTCATCTTAGGACAAGGTTCCTACATTCTAACATCATTTCTTCAAGTGTTTTTCAAAATTGACATGACAGATTATCGAAAATTGATAGGAGTGTGCATCCAGAATGAATAGATTTACATCTAATTCAAAGAAGTTCACCTATGATCAAAAGGAGTCTCATATTCAAATTATATTATGCCTCATATTCAAATTATATTGTATCTCCATTGGAAATTTGTAGTATCTCACATACTTCTTGTTTCATCTCATACAATTCTTGTTCCATCTCATTTGGTCTTTGTTCCATCTCAAACGGTCTTTGTTCCATCTCATTCGATCTTTTTTCCCTCTCATTTGGTCTTTGTTCCATATCATATGATCTTCGTTCAATCTCATTCGGTTTCTATTCCATATCATATGGTCTTTATTACATCTCATTCGGTCTTTGTTCCATCTCTTATGGTCTTTGTTTCGTAGCATTTGGTTTATGATATGAAATAATAGAATTTGTTAATAAACTTGATAATTTGAAGTCTAATTGATGTTTTTGATGACTTGCAGATGACTAAGTGGATCAAATTAAGGAAAATTCAGAAAGCTACATCAAAATTACCTAATCATTTCCAAGAAAAGGAAGCTAAGTGATTAAACAAGTGAAGACATATTTTTCCATTAGTATGAAAAGGAAAACAATTTTGAAACCATCGGTAACACCAACACCAAAATTTAGGTTTAGTGCAACCCGACAGAAAAGTTCAAGGGAACCCGACAGATCAAACCTGAGAGAGAAAACTTGACAGAGGAACCCGACAAGAAGATCACAGTGCAACCCGACAGAACAAGTGACAGAGGAACTTGATTGACCAAAGAGAAACCCAAGCACCAGTCTACCGAGAGACAATTAGAATTCCAAGAAATGTGGATCTGACTTCCACGTCAGATAAAACACTTGTGTTTTATATTTATCTTTTTATTTAGCTTTAAATCCATTTCTTGAGGGATAAGCAATGTAATTATAATTGTTTTAATCAGTCTAACTGATTAGAAACATGCAAACTAGGAGATCAAGGTTAAGTTATAAACCTTTGATCATAGAGTTATCATTGTAATACATGAAACTCATTTAGGTCAAAATCATTATATAAATATATATGTAATCTATCAGAACACATGTGTGTGATGATGATTATAGCTGAGGAGCTCATCTATGGATCAGACTAAGAGTTTTATGTATAAGGACAACAAAAGATGAAATAAGTTATCAAGAACCAGATTCAAGGCTACCGAGAAGAACAAAGGTATTGATCAATCATTATATGTGATAAATATACATGTAATCTTTATTGGATCTGTAATCAACAATTGTAGATTGCATATACTCAGGTCATTGAATATTTTTGAATACATTGTAACAAGTGTAGCAAATAGAAGAAATCCTTGAGAAAGGTGGATTTAACAATCCTTTATAAATTTCTTAATCGAGTGCACACTAAATAGTGTTGCTAAATCTCTTAACAGAGTAGACCTTAACCAGTCTCTACATGGTACTCCTAACAGGGTAGATCATTAAAAGTGATCAAAATTGTAAGCCTTAACCGTCCCCTTCCATTCTACAGATAGTGACGCTTTGTGGGTTTCATCCCCACCATAGTTTTTACTTTCTAACAAGGGTTTTCTGTGTTACCAAATCTTGTGTCATGTGTCTATACATTTCATGAATGGTTCTATGAATGTTTTACATGCTAATTGAATTATGATTTGATATAACATACACAAAGATAGAATAACATATATGGTTGGTAATACAATTGATTACTAAAAGGATTAAGGTTAAGTGATAAAAGTTTTGAAGGTACCGATTCACCCCTCCCCTCTTAGTACACACCATTCCATTATTTCCAACAAAAAGTGGGCTAAAGAACATATTGGATGAATGCGGATGAAAATCTTGGTGAGGAAGGTAAAGATTATAATAAATATTTGATGATTATCAAATTATATCAATATTTATATCAAACACCTATGATAAATTTGGACACTTAATCTTTATAAGTATTTCCATAAATTTCTTCAATTGCTTTGAATTTCTTCACTCTGATCGTTTGGTGTTGGACTAATGTTCGTGGGAACATTGGATGCTAAGGAGATGGAACGATTTCCGAGGTAATGTATCTAAAAGTGAAAATCTCTCAAAAATATGCATAACATCATGAAAGGTACACAATGTGAAATCTAAATATTTTCATATACCTTTCATTCACTTTTGGCAAATTTGTTTGAAATGCATAATATAATTAGACAACCTCATTGAATTACATTAAATAGAAAATCTCTAAGAAAGAATCCTGTGTTTGTGGTGATTGGAGAATCAAGATAACAGGGATACACTCTCACCTTTCTTATGGTGATCAAAATACTAGATTTATCTTGACCTCAATTTGTTTTTAAATAGTCTATTTACTTTGAAACATAGTGGCCCCCACCTTAGACCAAGTTTTCCTTAATGAGGATGGTGAGTGGGATGGATCAAAGTGGGATAGAATCATTTTTTCCATGATAATCCAACCCACTATAAAATAAAAAGCATTCATCCTTAATGGGGTGATTGATGAAAAGTTTTTGAGCAATATTTATCCTCTAGTAATCCTGTCGGATTGCAAATGATATTATTTTTATAATTGTGGGAGACTCCACAAAGGGAGGTAAAACTCAAAAAAATCTTCAAATGGAATCATAAACACATCATGGTTAAGTAGCAAGCTTACCTCTTTATCCATGGAAACCAAAATTGTCCTTAGGTAGCTTGTCTGAATTGATTTGTTTGCGCAAAACTTGTGGAAATGTTACAAAAACATACACTAGGTGTTATATATGTTGTATTTTTCTAAGACGAGTGCTTGAGTGTGGTTGTTTATTATATTTTGAATATATTTTTGAATTAAACGTTCTTTTCAATAGAAACAATTTTTTTAATAAAATCTTCCATTGTTATAACTTCAAACAAGTTTACCATTTATATAATTCCAATTAAATCACATCAAATTATAACTGTTGTCAAAACATTCCAATCCTTGATTTTTGAAAAGTTCATCATCAAGGATTATAGGTCCTTTTCTTAGAACCAAAAAAATCAGGAGCTATCATAAGTCCTCATCATAGAGATAGCTATTTCTCTATTAGACTTCATGTTAGGACACACTTAACATTTTATCAAAACACCATTGTAATATTAACATATCACTTGTTTGTAGTAAATTCAACCAAGATTTTTTAATAAAAACTTAACCATTGAGAAAACATTAACTCAAGATGTAACCCAAGAGTCACTTCCATACCATCAACAAGGACAAGATCTTATCATTTTGAAGCAACTAATAATAAAGTCACATTG
Organism: Thuja plicata; assembly: GCA_018584345.1. NCBI lineage: Eukaryota > Viridiplantae > Streptophyta > Pinopsida > Cupressales > Cupressaceae > Thuja > Thuja plicata. Next base: position 725,513 of record MU225122.1, read on the forward strand.
AAAGGAGTAACATTTCAAGAAGAAATATCATCTCAACACGAGAATCAACCTGGATCACCCACGAATCAAACACATCAAGTGAATCCAAGCCCCAAAGTGGATCAAGCTCAAGAAAATCAATCCAACATGGAGAACATTTGGGCTATTATTTGTAATCACTCAAAATTGGTCTAGTAAACTAAGAGCCCCTAATCTCGATTAATTGGCCTAAAATCATAATCAAAGGCATTTAAATAATAGGTCTAATTATGTGAGTAAATTCAATCAACCTACTTACATAATTAAATAAATAATCAACCAAACCTCAAATCCTAACATCAAGTTTATTAAGTTGATAAGCCAAAATTACTTAATAGTCCTAATTTCCTTTTAATTAAGTGAACCTATTCAATACACGTGTGTGCATCAATTTCTAATTAAAAGGGAGTTAAAAGGAGAAAATTGTTATTTTGTCTCATTTAAAACCAAACAAGCACAACTTTGACCAATCAACGATTCTCACATGGATGAATCTCACACGAATTAAGGGAGGAATGCATCTCAATCGCTCTCCATGATCAATTCCTAACCATCCATTCTCATAAGATTCCTATAAAATAAATCTCAATCAAGGCATTGTGGATCCCTCCTCATTTTGAAAGTAGATAATGCTCATTTAAAAATAACACACAATATCATAGTAACATCATAATGCTAAATTTCATCTAGGGTTTATTGTGCATTATAGGAATCTTAACTTGTATAATACTTCCTTTCTTAGATCATTTTAAATTTCATTTAGCATAATGGATAATGATTCTTAGTTGCATTCTTAGCTTAGATTTGTTCTTCATATCTTAGTTGCATTATCTTAGCAAGATTTAGGAGTAGAGAATGTAATATTTTCATCATACTCACAATGAATCTTCCATTTTGAAGTAGTCTAGTCACTGGTCTACATGCTAAATCTGAGAGCAATATCAAATAGACCATACTCACTTCATCTGGGAAGCAATAAATTGGTTTCTAATGGGTTTTTGTTATGTTAATATTGCTTGAATATCATGTTACTAACCCATGGATGTAAGGATTTATTGAAGTGTTTGTGCTACAGGTCTTGACCACTTTTCACACACATTTATGGCATCCACCGTGGGGCTCAATTCAAATTTTGGCCTCACTTCATGCTTATTTTTTTATGATTTCAAAAACTTTGTAGAATCTTGTATGAGCTAGGATGGTTTATCATATGATAATATGGAATAAATTTCTATTATCATTTCAACATGTGAGACTTATCGTACGAGTATAGGTCTTGCTAACATTTATCATTTCATGCAGTGGGAATTATTGTATGATATACTATATTTTAGGGTTTTATCATTTCACTTGTTGAGTTTTGTCGTACGACTTTATGGTGAAAGGAGCATTGTTTGGGTTTATCATACTAGGAACATAGAGCAATGATTAGGGTTTGATTGACTTGATTTTTGGTTTCCAACTACTAGGTCTTGTTGGCTTCCTAATTGATATATTTGGAAGCCTAACTACTTGCAAACACTCTTTTCCAAACTACAAATCTATTTGTGATCATGGGATGTTTTGGGGAAGATATTGATTATGACTACTAAGCTTGTGGTGTTTGCAGGTTGCCTAAGTTCACACCAACCAAATGATCATGCTTCATAATGTTTATTTAGGCACATAGCTTAAATAGGTGATTTTTGCGTGAGTCAAGTTAAACATTAGGGGATTATGCCATCTTTCCTTTTGGGGAAGATCAGAAACCTGGACTTGTTTGACTTGTCTTAGGCAAGTAATCTTTGGGCTAATTTTGAGTGTTTGGCATGTTTGGGAAAAACAAGGGGGAATTAAGAGATTATGATATTCTCCTCTTTGAGGGAGAATCATAAATCTAGACTTTCTCTTTTCTATCCATTTATTTTCATGCATTATCTTTAGAGGGATTGCCGATTGAGGTAAAAAGCTCCCAGGAACAACCCAAGTGAGGAAAAGGTAGAAGCCAATCCTTCCACCTCACTATAATAAAGACACTTCATTGAGATTAAAGTATTAGAAGACTTAATCATTCTCATCTTTTGGTCATTTTGTTGATCCTTAGACATGCATGGATGTTTTTAGATCTGAGAGGCTTCAATATTACCTGCGAGACTACACTCATTTTGGGTACTCATAGGGCTATAGGCATCAATATTTCCTTGCAAGACTATGGGAGAGGGTTTTGAATGAATGTCCTTACTAGAGCCCTTATGTTAGAATCCACTTGGTTCACCTCCAAAAGTGAGATAATTCAAGTGCAAGGGAGATAGTAACTCCCCCAAGACACTCGTCATGTCATGCCTTCCTGAGCATTTGGAGTCGGCTAATATGACATTGCTAACCCATTGCATGGTTGGTAGTGGTTGTATTCTAATTAGCTCTTAAAGTGTGCCTAAGTTTGCGAGTGAGGGTTTTCACACTTTGCCATTTCCTTTGGGGATAAAGTGTGTTTGATTTCCCCATGCTTGTGTGCTTGACATGTTTTCTCAACACTTGTGACTGCCAAAATATATCAAAACACACTCAAACATTCTTTGAATTTCCCAAGAACATTCCAACTTGTCCAAGATTCTCTAAAAAAATAAGTGGCAAAGTATCTAGTTTAGCATTTTATCATCTTGTAGAGTATCACATCGTATAGGCCAATACTTTTTCATGTGATGCAAGTGTTTTATTGTATGATTGGTTTCTTTTTGTCATATCATCAAGTGGAAATCATTGTACGAAACATAATCTTCAAGCCATTTCACCATATTATCGTATCATCCTCTGAGTTCTATTGCACGAGCCTAAAACTTTCACCATATTGTCATATCGGTATCTGAAAAATCACCATATGAAAGTTTCCTTCTATCATATCAGTCTGTTATCGTTTGACATCTAGAGCCTAATTTTGACCTTTGATATTATTGTTTGACCTTCATTCAGTTTCCCAGTAGGATCTCTATTCCATCCTAATAAGTTTCCTTGAGTTGTAGCCTAGTTACCTCGATCTATCATTTTGGTTTCTTGAGAACTTCACTATTCTCATCCTCTTTCATCTATAGTTTTTTTCTACTATATATTTGATGTTATCAAGTCGGTACATTTGATTGATTAAGTCAAAGATTAAAAAGAGTTAAGTTATGAATGAAAATAGTTACTCTACCGAGATAGATAGAGTCAATCGGTATAGATTTGTGTGAGTTGGTTTTAGTTACCAAGAACCAAGAATGAGTTAGGCATTGAGAAATGAATGAAGTTAGTTACCAAGTTGCAAGGCAAGTTACTGAGTACAAGATACTGATTGAGAATGATGATAAGATTGAATTTAATATGAAGCTATGATGATGTGGATGTTGATAAGGATTAAAGGAATTTTGTTAGAAGATCTATGAGAGAGAAAATTCAATGAGAATATCTAAGGTGAAGATTAAGTGGTTAAACCTGATTATTAGAGTTCCAAGAAAAGTTCAAGTTATGAGGTAAATGTTAAACGATTTACCGAGCTAAGATTTGTGAAGAAGATGATCAAATGGATGAGAGCGAATGATGGAAAACTTAATCAAGGAGATTAAGAGGCAAAAAATTTTCTATATAAATGATGAGAACTAATGAGAGAAGAGATGATGGTGAGTTGAATCGAGAAGCTGAAGATCAAAATTACCGAGCAAAGCAGAGAAGTAGAAAGATTAGAATCTACATCCTAGAGAAGAGACAAATGAGTATGTGATGCTAGTATTCATGTGAGAATAAAGGATCTGAACCAATAAAAGGTAGTTGCTATATTTATAGATAAAAGTTTTATTGTTTCTTATTAGCATTTGTAACAGAGAAAATATCTTAACTGAGTGGATTTAATAGTCCTATTTATAAATCCTAGAAGTAGGTGAAATTCCAAAATAGTGTTTAAAGACCTATAACAAGGCCACTCCTAATAGGGTGAAGATCTTAACAGATCTGAGGTAAATCCCTTAACAGGGTCACATCTAGCAAATGTGTTTGTAATATTTAACAAGATAAGTTCTTAACCGAGTGTACTTCAGAAGGATACATTTTTATTATGGGTCACAACTCCCATAGATGTTTTTCCCTATTGGGTTTCCTCATTAAATGTGGTGTTAACTAAGTTTGAATGATTGATTTTCATATTATGAGATGTATGGTTGTTTAAGTTATTAAGTTATTTGGTGAGTTGGTCATTACTGTATTTATTTCTATTGAGTGAATCAATGAGCTAAGTTTTAAGTATTTAAGTTTGATTTTGTTTGATTTACCCCCCTTCAGTGTACCAACACTGACTCTAGCTTGAAAATTGGTGAGAGCTAGCTACTATTTTCCAAACATGGAGAAAGAAATAGTAGGGTACTCCAAAGCTTGTAAGAAATTCCAATTGCATGGAAATATTACACATGCTCTAGCCATGGAGATTATTCCTTTCATCACACATTGGCCCTTTCAACAATGGCCATTTGACCTCATCGGGCAGATATATCCATCCTCTTCAAATATATATAAATTCATAATAACAACCATGGAATACTTCACTAAGTGGGTTGAAGAAGTACCACTCACAAAAGCAATAGGAGAACAGGTGGTCCTATTCATTTTTAACTACATAATTTGTTGATATGGTATCCCTTCATCCATTGTAACTAATAATGGAGGGTAGTTTAAGAACAATGATATAACCAAACTCTGCGATAAGTTCAAAATCAAACAACATTGTTCTTATATCTATTATCCACAAGGAAATGGGAAGGCCAATGCCTCAAATAACAATCTATTGAAAATATTGCATCACACTGTGAATAAGTAAAGAAAGAATTGGCATCTACAGATCAATCATGCATTATGGGCCTATAGAACAAGCATTAGAACACCTACTGGAGCAATGCCTTTTTATCTAGTATATGGAACAAAAGTGGTCTTGACCATAGAAGTAGAGATCCCATCTCTGATGGTTTCTTTACATAGGCCATGTAGAAGTTGAGAAATCCAATTTCACAGTTCTTCAAGAACACCTGCATGCAAATAACCTGTTGCTAAAAGGAAACCAAAGAGACAAAAGCAAAGGCTTGGAAAATCTCAGTGGAGTGAGAGCAAATTGTATTCCAAGATAATGAACAATAATTACAAGATTTCAACCTAAAAGGTGAATGAAAAAACCCTAAAAGGAAAAAAGCTAGGTTGTGCATAATAATTAATATAAAATATTAATTATATGCACCTAAGTGACAGCTTAAGAAAAATAGAGTAATAGACAACTTAATAATTAAATCAAAGTGATCTAATTAATAAGTGAAGATAAATAATTACTCTAACTCCCCCCTTAAGTGGAGCTTAGGAGGTAAGCTAACCTAGCACAGCTATGAAAGAAGGAAAAATGAGTCCCGACAACAAGGCCTAATCAGGTACCCAATACAAGGAAATCTCTATGAAGCGGAGATAACATAGAAAACCCAGTGGGAAAAACCCCTCTCCAAAAAGAGATAGAACAAACATTCTAAAACAACATGAAGGAAGGAAGGCCTCAAGAAGACCCCCTAAGGACAACTTCTATCACCCCAAGCATAGAACACAACTGAAGATAGCTCAAAGATGCAAAGGGTTTGGTGAAGATGTCAGCAACCTGTGCGTTAGTGGGAATATACTCCAAAGTGAGAACACCATCCTGAATCTGCTGACGGATGAAATGCATATGAAGTTCAATGTGTTTAGTGCACTGATGCTCCACCGGGTTGTGGGAAATGTGAATAGCACTCTGATTATCACACCATAGAATAGTGGGATGATCAGGAGGAAAACCAAACTCAGTCATCAACTTCTGAAGCCATAAAATCTCCTGACTAGCATGCACTTCTACTCTGTACTCAACCTCTGTAGATGAAAGTGTGTGAGAATTCTGCTTCTTGCATGACCATGTGATAGGACCAAAGCCAAGACAAAAGACAAAGCCAAAAGTAGACTTCCAATCATCAACATCACCAGCCCAATCTGAGTCAGTGAAGCCAACAATGTGAGGAACTCCTGATGTGTAATGAATGCCATACATAAGTGTGCCCTGAATGTATCACAAAATTGTGCTTGGAAGCTTGCTAATGACTCTCACGAGGCTCATGTGAGAACTGAGAGATGAGAGCAACTGCAAAGGAGAGATCAGGATGAGTGTGTGTCAGGTACAACAAACTACCAACCAACTGCCGATACAATGTAGGATCCACTGAAGGTGAAGTGCAAGAGGTAGACAAGCTAACACCTGACTGGAAAGGTGTGGGGGAAGGCTTGTAATCAAGCATATCAAAGTCCTGAAGCATGTCAAGAGCATACTTCTGCTGGTAAACAAAGATCATAGTAGAGGATTGAACAATTTGCAGACCCAGAAAGAAGTATAACGGACCAAGATCAATCATCTCAAACTGCTCCATCAATGCGCACTGAACATCCTGAATCATAGAAGATGAGCTACCTGTGATGAGAAGATCATCAACATATAGCACAAGGATTAGAACCTCATCCTCAAGATGCTGAATGTAGACTGTAGGATCAGAATGGCATCGTGTGAAGCCATTAGATAGCAGAAAGGAGTCCATCTTCTCATACCAAGCCTAAGGGGCCTGTTTGAGACCATACAAAATGCCGAAGTCTGCAAACCAAGGAGGAATCCTGCACAAATACTTAAGGCTACTCCATGTAAATCTCCTCAATAAGATCACCATGCAATAATGCACTCTTCACATCCATCTGAAAAATGGGCCATCCCTGAGAAGCTGCAAGGGATAAGACAAGGCGAATAGAGTTCATCTTGGTGACATGGGCAAATGTCTTAGTGTAATCAATACCCTCAACCTGTAAAAAACCCTTCGCAATAAGACGTGCCTTGTACTTATCAATAGAACCATCATCAACAAACTTAGTATGATACAACCACTTGCATCACACTAACTTTCTTCCCTTAGGAAGAGAACAAAGATCCCAAGTATGATTCTTCATCAAAGAAGAATACTCCTCCTCCATAGAACTGTCCCACTCAGTATGTCTTGTCACTGCTGCAAATGTCTGAGGATCACCACAAATAGCATGACTCAGAAGACTAGAACCCACAATATGAGACCGGGTGCGACGTCAAGTGGAAGGGTCACCAGCTAGAGATCCTGCAACATCAACTGTAACATGAGCCCATCTAGGCATTGGTGGAGGATCTTGTGGTGGAGGTAAATGGGGATCACCAAGATCATTATCCTCATCATCCTAAAAAGAAGCTAGAAGGGATGATGGAGTAGTGGTAAGTGAAGTAGTCTCTGGAAGTAGGGTATCCACTGCAGGAAGGCGCTCATCAAAATGGACATCCTATCAAAATAGGACCTCTCTAGAATCAGGATCAAACAACCTGTACACCTTAACATCCTTGCAGTAGCCAACAAAAATGAGGTGTCGACTCTTCCGCTCCATTTCTCTCCTCTAAGCATCAGGCACAAATGCCCATGCTTCATTACCAAAAACTTGGAATGAAGATACATCAGGCTTGACATGAGACCAAGGCTCCTCAGGAGTCATATGTCAAACTGCCTTTTGGGGCATCCGATTTTGAATATAGTTGGCACAAATGACTGCCTCTGCCCAAAAAGATGAATCCATGGACCTGGACTATATCATACAATTATCCATCTCCCAAAGTGTTCTGTTCTTTCTCTCTACCACACCATTCTACTGAGGGGTGTAGGGCACTGAAAACTGATGCTGAAGACTATGTTTAGAGCAAAAATCCCTGAAATCTTGGTTCACATACTCCCCCCCATTATCTATGCATATCCACTGAATAGAAAGACCGGATTGCTTCTCCACAAATGTCTTAAAGATTTGAAAGGAATCAAAGACATCAGACTTGTACTTCAAAAAGTACACCCATGTGCGCCTAGAGAAGTCATAAATGAAAGTAAGCACATATTGAGCGCCATAAAAAGGAGTGGCAAATGACATGAGGTCACTACGAATCAACTCCAATGGTGCCAAAGCATGAGTAGCTCATCCATGAGGAAAAGGATCCATATGTTGTTTGCCAAGAACACAACACTGAAAAACCCCATCAGTGCAAGAAATCTAAGGAAGTCCAAGAACAAGTGCCTGTGTGCTCATTTGCTGAAGATATCTATAATTGATATGGCCCAAATGCTCATGCCAAATTCTTCTCACTGAATCTGCATGTGCTATGAGACAGGAACCTGTGCCATCAGAAGACTCAAATCTATAAAATCTATGTAGGCAGGATGCATAGTCAACACTCCCAGTAGCCACTATCAAATCAAAATCATGTAAGTCTTGAATAAACACATCATGTGGTGAGAACTCAACTGTCTTACCAGAGCCAGAGTGGAAAATCTGATAGATAGAGAATAGGTTCTTCAAAATTTCAGGGTCAAAAAGAACATCTTGAAGAGGACCCCCAGCTAATGCAACAAAACCAGAACCCAAAACTGAAAGATGAGATGAGTTCCCAACAACAATCTATGAAGTAGCACAAGGAGCAAGTGACTTGACCAACAGGTGAGTGTGAGTCATGTGGTGAGAGGCACCGAAATAAAGAATCTAGGTGGGCCCATAAGTCATTGCTCGTGTAGTAAGAGCATGACCTTTCCCTGCAAGGGAGGATGTGGACTAAGGAGCTGAAATGTGATGCTCCTGGATGGCTTCCTCTAAATCCTCCAAATGTTTCCAACACTTAGAAATGGGATGTCCATCCTTTCCACAAAAGCTATAGGTCTCAACTGATTTCTTCTTAGTCTTGGAAGTAGACTCAGTAGAATTCAAAGAAGATTTACCCTTGGAAGGGTTAGCTGGAGGTTTTGAATCAGTTTTCTGTGCAGGTTTGGAGGAATGCTCATTGCCTACTGAATCTTTCTTCGATGTAGCTTTTCTATTTTGGTTTCCCCTGTGAAGACTGAGCAATGAATGGTTGGCTTGAATAGCTAGAAGCATCCATCCGTTGGATCTTTGCTTGTTCCCGTGTCAAATGATCATAGAATGTCTCAAATGAAGGCATGGTGTGTCTGGCACCCAAAGCATCCATGGTGAAGTAGAAAGTGGAATAAAATATTTGATACTGTCCTCTCAACTTCAAGAGTATCAAGAAGATACACTCATCATCTATCTTGGTTTTCCCACATCCCTACAAAATTGAGCGCAGTGATTTGAACTTCTACAGGAAGTCCTCAATGGTGGGAAAGCTGGTAGGAGTCAAAGAAGTCAGCTCTACATCAAGCTATAGTGCCTGAAAATCATTCACTATGCCAAACAAATCTAAAAAATTCCCCTGAATAGCCCTAGGTGTGGTCAAACCATCCAGGTGAAACACGAGACTGTCGGAGATGTTCAGTGCAATCAAGCCCATGATTTCATCCATTTTGTTTTTGTGCTAAAGAACCTCAAAAGGACACTATAGGAAAGGTTGGTGTTCATCCAGACATGACCATAAGCCACGTGACATGAGTAGCCTGGTCATGTGTGCTTTCCAGGTGTGATAATTGTGTGGTGTCAACCGGGCCACAGAGGGGTCTGACATTGAGAGAAGAAGTAGATGGAAGTAGAAGGGTCATTTGTGAATTAAAGTACAAAAAGAAAATGCACCCCCATAATGTATAAATCTAACCCCTGTACAACAAAGAAACAATTATAGAAAGCACAAAAAATGAGAAGAAAACCTAGACACAAGATGCAGAGAGGGAGGAAACTGAAGCCTCTACTTCAATGCCAAAAATGAGAGCTCAAATAGGTGAATCAGAAAACAAGACTAGCATCATCATGTCTGGCTTGGAAACACCTTTTTGACGATATTTCATTTTCTAAAAATGGATACCGTATGCACAAGTTACGGCCAAAAAACCAACTATGCCTCTGAAAAATAGCTCTCTAGAAAAAACCAATCATGACAAAAAAGTTGACGGGCAAATGACCATCATAGTGCTCGGGAAAAAAATTGATGACCATCAGCACATCACGGGCCTGTTGCCAAAAAATTTTTGCTGGTTGCCGAAAAATTTAAAAAATCGCTGAAAAATCTGGAAAACCGCTAGAAAAAATTTGTCAGCAGGTGATGTCAGTGATGACATCACCTATTGCTGCTGGTGGTGGTAGGAAGTGGTGGGCTGCTGGTGGATGTGGCGGCTGGGTGGCTCCTGAGTGGCAGCACGCTGGGGGCTACACCGACGGTCAGCCGGTGGGCGGCCTGCTGGCGGAGGTCGGGCTGGGGTGGCACCGGGGTGGCCGCTTCAGCTGCGTTTGGCTGCACCCTAAAAAACTTTTAATTTTTTTTCTCGATTTGTGTGTTGTACGGCCTAGGAGGGAGAAATTTTTTCCCAGAGGTCACTATGGCAAAAAATAATAAAATTTATATAATTTTTGACTCTCCCGGGCCTTCTGAGCACGATGGTGGTGTTTGTTTTTGCTCAAAGTGTACCAAAAAAGAGTGGCTCCTCTAGAATGAAGAAAAAAACCCTAGAGAAACTATGGCTTTTGTGTTCGAAACATGGCTTCAAAACCTTCAGACTAGGTAGCAGCAGGGAAGCTCTGATACCATGTAGAAGTTGAGAAATCCAACTTCACAGTTTGCCAAGAACACCTGCATGCAAATAACCTATTGCTCAAAGGAAACCAACGAGACAAAAGCAAAGGCTTGGAAAATCTCAGTGGGGTGAGAAAATTGTATTCCAAGATAATGAACAATAATTACAAGAGTTCAACCTAAAAGGTGAATGAAAAAACCCTAAAAGAAAAAAAGCTAGGTTGTGCATAATAATTAATATAAAATATTAATTATATGCACCTATGTGACAACTTAAGCAAAATAGAGTAATAGACAACTTAATAATTAAATCAAAGTGATATAATTAATAAGTGAAGATAAATAATTACTCTAACAGGCCAATAATAGATGAAGACCACAAAATTTCAAGACTACAAGAGCTAGAACTGTTGGATGAGTGTCATCAAGTGGTGTTTGATCATCTCAAAGCATATTAGAAGATAATGCCAAGAGGATAAAATAAAAGTGTCAAGCCTAGAGAACTTTAGGTTAGCGATCTAGTGTTGAGAGAAAATCCCTGCAATCAATCACGTTGAGAACGAAAGGGGAAGTTTGAGCCCAACTGGTTGGGTCCCTATATCATTACTGCAGCATTTGGCTCTGGAGCCTATCGACTCTCTGCATCAGAAGGAGAAAAAATCTAGGATCCCATCAACACTATCCACCTAAAGAAATTTTACACCCTAGCATTCTCCTTATCCAACAACATGTACATATCTATATTGTCCTAAAAAAAAGATAGAAAAAGTGAAAAATGTCCTTAAGAAAAGCTAAAAATTGAAAAAAGTCATGAAAAAATGATCACCTTAGTGAAAACCTGGAAATAGACACCTGTATATCTATAAATGAATGGATTCCCAAGTGCACAAGCACCATCAACAACAGGCCTACAGATAGGGAGGTTCTCCCATGCCCGTATCTGGAGAACTAGGACTACTACAACTAGACTCCTCATCCATCTATAAACCACCTTATGAAGCTCATGATACATATGATCTAGGAGACAAGAACCCTACCCTAACTTCATTGGTCAAGCCAACAGACCCTCTAGAACTAGTCCTCACCCATACTAGAATCCCTATTTTCCTCTATTGAGCATGATAAATAATCCTATAAGCCCGAACATTAAGAAAGCTAGAGGAAAATGGTGGGGATATCAGGTCATCAGAGTATCCCATCCCACACATCTCTCTAAGATGTCATTATCCCTAAATATTTGGTGAACAACATACATACCAGGACATTGGATGACTCATACTGAACAAGAGGGCTAGAGAAGGGGATATGAAGGATGCGATATACATCCTTGGGAGTCACTGTCATCTCCCTAGTTAGTAAATGAAAGGTATTATTATCACTATGGAGTATCTCCAAAAGATCCATCAATAATCTATGATTTATCTGGATATCAGGGATATGGCATAGCCAACCGAAACCACACTCTACTAGAACTATCAAATCATTCTCAAAAAGATATTGTACCAGTCTCATAGTCGGTGGATATGTAATCCAGAATTGAATATCTGGTAGAATATCCTACAAGAAAATAATAATAAATCATCAGTATGATGTCAAAACAACGCATACCGAAGCTTGAAAATATACTGAGAAAATAATATAGATAATCAGACAAAGTGAAATTTTACTTTTACGGCCTCAAAATAGCTTGCTTTGTTTCATACAAGTAAACACAGGAGACCAAGTTTTCGTACGAGCATTCTCCATAGGCAGTATGAGTAAACTCTCTAATACGAGCATTCATCACAAGTAGTACGAGTAAAGGGGAAAAAAATTATATGCGTGTATGAGTAAGGGGGAATCCTAGTATGACAAATCTACTATCTTCATATGAGTAAACACTTTGTTGTAGTTACTCGTATGAGCCCTCACAAAATCCCGTATGAGCAACCAAGGAAAATGACATAAAACATTGAAAAATGTTAAAAAATGTACTCAAAATCAAGAAAATTTTGGAGTACTTACCGCTGGTCCGTAGTTCTGTGGCTGGTTGTGGATTTGTTGCTTCTCAAAATTATGGGTTTTGGATGGAATCACCATTTTCACTCAGAGAAGGTTTTGAAAATTTAAAATCAACAAGTAAATATGATTTGAAATGACCCTTTTGGCCCTTCTATAGGTTTTTTGACCTAATTTTCAACTTGCTCTGATTGACGTAAAAATTACACCCTTGGTTAATTTGGTTGTCCTAAATCTATTTTTGGGATTTAAATTGAAATATGAGACTATTTTATTTGTCAAAATCATAGTTTGACTTTTAGTCAAACATAGTTGACCACTTGTGCAATCGATCTTTTGAACTTTAAACAAATGTGAATTTCTCCTTAAAGAAATCAATGTGCCAAAATATTGGTCAAACTTGGTCATCAAAACCTAAATCAAGTGCGAAATGTGTCTTAAATGCTTACAACCTCTTCAAATCAGGTCAATCTCTTCCTACATCATTTTATCAATCAAATTATTTCCAATCACTGGAGCACCTATCCTTAATCAAATTTTCTCCTGAGGGAGCATGATCATGACATCAACAATTCAGTGATCACATCATCAAACATCGAGAAATTTGTGGATCTTTAATCAAGTAATCAAACCATCAAATCAAACAAGACCTCATTGCAAGGGGCATCTCAACTTCATTGTACCACATCAAGTTGAGATTCTTAGTCATCACTAAATCTTTAGTGACATATTGGCTTCATCACATCAAATCAAGTCAATATTGCTAATTCAATCTCTTAATGGTAATCAATTTAATTTCATCAAATCAAACTGGGTTTTCATTCAAATAAATCCAAAGGTATTTCATCACATCAAATCAAATTGGTTATTTTTCATTGTCGATCAATCAGGTGGTCAGTTTCATCGCTTCACATTAAACTGACCATCTTCATCAGTTCTAGTCCAATCAAATTCATAATCAATACCCTTGAATCAGTCAATTTGAGAGTAGTTTCATTGCTTAACATCAAATTGTCGTTGGTCTCAGCACTAACTGTTCTTTGAATCAATGCGTTGATCACACATTAATTCAAATAGGGGAAAATATAATCACCCAAAAATGGTCTACAAAACCATAAGCCCCTAATTTTGACTATTCATCAAGAAAACCATTATCTTGTTTCAATCCCCTAAGTCCTAATCTAAGGTAATTCAACTTATCAATCTGATCTGACTTAAATTCTAGATCCCATTATGCACTTGATCCTAATTAATTAATTAATTCCTAAATTCTAATGTTATTGACAATTAAATCAACCTTATACTATTTATTTAATTAATATCTTAGGATGTTGATTAAATAAATAAGAATTTTCAATTAATCACAAAAATGGATTAAATTAATTATGTCATCACAATTTGGAGGAAAATGCATTAAATCATTTAAATATCCAAAAAGATTGATCAAATCAATCTAGTTCAGTCAACTGATTATCATTTTGGAAACAATTAAAATAATTTCAGTTAACTAAACATTATCTCCTTATCATTTTGGAAATAATTCAAAATAGTTATGTTAACTCATCATTCAATTTTAAAACTTCCAAAATGACTGATTAAGCATTGGAGTTAATTGATTCTTCAACTTTGAGTCTAGACCAATCAAATCAGTTGCACACAGATTGTGCTAGTCTAGGATTAATCTCAATCATTAATCATTAATCAATCTCATTCGTCCATTTTTGAGAGGATTTCTATATAATCGGGCCTTCATTCTTCTCCAAAAAAAGAGAATTTCAAAGTAGAGAAACACTTTCGAGTTAATGATAGTTTATTGTTATTTGCTTACAATTATCATAGTTCATTTAGCTTATTTACATTTGCCTAATCAAATCATACGAATCTTACTTTCATTTATTCAAATAATGGATTAATCTTATCTTACTTTAGATGATCTTGCATTTCATTTATCTTAGCTTTCAAAATTCTTTGTTTAGATAGAGTCTATAGTCTCTAGATTTTGTGATGATCTTAGAGAAAACTTCATAATCCTATTTACTCGAAGGCAATGAGTCATCTTGGTTGATTTGGGCTTGATTAGTTTACTTTATTTTATCAATCATTCAATGATTCATTTAATTGTTTGTATTGTTAGATAAGTCACATTTTCACACACACATTTTTGGCACCCACTGTGGGGTTGAATATTCATTTCTGACCTCACATTCGAATTGATTTTGCAATTCTTGGAATTATGTCCGTACTATGATCCTATTTTCTCATACAAGAATTTTCATAGAATAGTATGATTTGGAATGAAGTCTCGTATGGGAACATGTATATTCTCATATACGGGCGTATAGATTCTCGTACGAGAATCTGCCCTATTTTTTAACAAAACAACAAGATTTTTACTATTTTTTGGTCTTGATTTGATTTTTCTCACACTGACAGGTTGATTGTTTTATGTCTTTCTAGATTTTCTACAGCTTAACACATGTGTGCAGGTCAATTCAGCGAAGACATTGGGAAAACATCTAGACATTTTGTGCAGGACACGTGCCAAATAAACAAAAAATGAGACTACTGATGTGTTTCATGTAGGTTGCCTACAAAGAAACGACTAAACTTTGTGTCTTTATGAATTATTTTTTTAGGAAACTTGCATGCAAGAGTTCCTAAAATAAACAATTTTTTGGCATGTCTGAGAATACCAAAAATATAGGAAAGTGTGCTCTTTTACCCTTTAAGGGAAAATTAGAAATCCAGACCCTCATAGCTTTTCTATTTTACTTCATGCATACCTTTTAGATGGGATTGTCCAAGTGGGAGAAAGTACTCACCCTTGGAGAGCCACCCACGTGAGCACAAGGTGTAAGCCACACCACTCCAACTCATGTTAATCAAATTTTATTCTTGGAGCCAAAGCCTCAGAAGTCAAGTACCATTTTAGCTTATAATCAACTCTCTCCTAGCATATGGTAGGGTCCTAGAGGTCTCAATCATGTTTACATTACTAATTGTGCCAAGGTTCTCTATGGGGCTATTTTCCTAAATCGTGCTTGTGTAGACGTAGAGGATGTATTTTAATTAAGACCCTTACTAGACTCAATAGATAAGCAACTTACCTGGTTCACCTCCAAAATTGGATAATCTAAGTGCAAGGGAGATAGTAACTCCCCCAAGACACTTGTCATATCATGCCACCATTAACATTTGGAATCGTATAATACGACATCATTAAACCCATTTCATGGTTAGTGGTGGCTATATTCTAATTAGCTATTGGATGTGTACCTAAGTTAATGAGCAATAATTTTCTCACTAAGCCAATTGACCATAGGTTTTAGAAAGTGCTGGTGTTATTGATTCTTTTCATGCGTGTGTTATTGAGTTTTTTCAAAACCTCATCACAAGGAATTTTCATGAACACAACTTATTGATTGGATTTAAAGTCTTTTAAAACTGAATGGTATCAACTTTAGAGTGGTTTTCCAGTCTTTTCAAACCAAAAGACATGACGTTCAAAAACAATGTACCCTAGGCACATGTTAATATTGTTTTCTCTTAATCTTCAGGAGTAATTTTGATATGGTTGTACCCTGAGAAGCCATCCATTAATGAGTACATTTTGTATCTAGTTTTCATATCTACAATCATGTCGATATTGGGCAAAGGCAAGTCATCTTTGGGACATGCCCTGTTAAGATCTCTGAAATCAGTGCATACTTGGATAAACTTATCTAGTTTTGATACAGGCACAATATTTGAGATCCATTTTGCATAATCGATTGCTCTAATGAATCTAGCTTTGAGCATTTTTTCCAATTCAACTTTTATTAGTAGAGAAATATGAGGGTGCATATTTATGAGTTTTTGTTTAACTGGTTTAACTCAAGGTGCAATCGAGAGATGGTGCATTATGAGATTTGGATCCGACCCTGGCATATCTGAGTAGGTCTATGTGAAGTTGATCTTTTTTTGTTTAAAGAATTGACTGAACTCAATCTAAACAAATAGATTTTCAAGACTATGACTTTGATCAGTTGGCCTCATATTTTCAAGAGAATTAAGAAGTAGAGAAAGGTTGTCAAGTTAATGATAGATTATTGTTATTTTCTTATCATTATAATAGTTCATTTAACTTATTTTAATTTGCATAATCAAATCATAGGAGTTTTACTTCCATTTGTTTAGATAATGGATTAATCTTAGCTTACTCGCATGCCCCTTTATAGATATAGTTAATCTGGATTAAGTATAGAACTCAAGTACATAAGTTCTAAAGATACAACTAGCTTAGGCTTCTTATCAGCTAAGGAAATGAGAAATAATGACACCCCCTATAAATGGGATGACTCTGAAGAGGAGGATGAATATATTTATCCTATTCCCATGTTTGTTCTATCTCTTCTTGATAGGGATGAAGAACAAGATCCCCAGGTAAATTCTACTTAAAAACCAATTATTCCTTATCAAACAGAGGCTTCAACCTCTTAACGAAGTCTTGATATAGAGGAACAAGACATGACCATAGCAGAATTTTTGGGAAGGACCCATCCTAATTGGGGTCAAAGGGTAGAATTTACTTATGTCTTAGACATGGTGGACCAAAATGAAACAAACTCTCACGAGTATGAATTTGAAATTTTATCTGAAGAAACTCTAGATCAAGAGGTCAACAAAGTATAACAATATGCAACCAAACTTGAGGTAGGTCAAAGCTTAGGAATTAGGTCTAAATATTTATATCCTCAAATCTTTGACATGGGATTCACTAATGTCATTAGGGGCCTCACCTATTTGAACACATCTATACAAGGTTATAATTTAGGACTCTACTTAACAATCCAAGTTTGTGATGAACATACTGTGACCACCCTATAACCTATTGAATCCTTGCCACTCATGCATCTTGAACTTATTGATTGGGCTTAGCAAGAACAACCCATGACCATGCCTATATTTCCTAATGAGTATGCATTATCCTAATATCTTAACGTTGTTAAACCAGTCACCTCTTCCACCAACGAATCAAGCATGAAAATGACTGAAGAAGATACTAAGTACCACATTCAAAAAATTAAAATGAAAATAGACATATGTTCTGAATGTGAAAACCACATTGTGGTGGTTTCAGAATAGAAAAAAAAGACGCATCCAATGGTGAAAACCTCTCTAAGGTGCTAAAGGATGGGGTACTTGATATCTTTCCAAGTCACTTCCATGAGCAATGATAAGTGTTGATAAAACAAACACAACCAGTGAATATTGGAATTGAAGAGCATCCACATATAATTCATCTAGCACAATCACTATCACTGGAGGAGTTGAAAGAGTTCACTCAATTATTTAAAGAAAAAAAGATTAACTTCACATGGACCTACTCAGATATTCCAGGGTTGGATCTAGATATCATAATGCACCATCTCTTGATTTCACCTGGAGTTAAACTAGTTTTTAAAAAAAAAATCAAAAAGATGCACCCTCATATTACTCTACTAATAAAAGCTAAATTGAAAAAAATGCTCAAAGCTGGATTAATCAGAGCAATTGACTATGCATAATAGATCTTAAATAATGTGTATGTATCAAAATTAGATTTCTATCTAAGTATGCACCAATTTTAGAGATATTTATAGGGCATGTCCCAAAGATAACTTCTCTTTTCCCAATATCCACATGATTGTTGATATAACAGCTGGGTATGAGATGTACTAATTAATGGATGCCTTCTCAGGGTACAACCAGATCAAAGTTTCTCCTGAAGACTAAGAGAAAATAGAATTCACTTGTGTCTAGGGTACCTTCTATTGGAATGTCATGCCATTTAGTTTGAAAAACATGGGTGTTACATACCAGAGAGATGTAAAAATTATTTTCCATGACATGATACACAAGAAAAAGGAAGACTATGTGGATGATAGAATAGTGAAAAATATGAAAAGATCCACACATATACAAGATCTGGGCAAGACTCTAGACAAAATGGAATAGTTTAGGCTAAGGTTGAATCCAAAGAAAAGTGCATTTGGTGTGAAATCTAATAAACTATTAGGGTACAATGTTTCAGGGAAGGAGATTGAGGTGGGTCTAGAAAAAGGTACTAGAAATCATAGAGATGCAACCACCAAAGAACATTAGCCAAATAAGAACACTCCAAGGGAGGATTCAATCAATTAGAAGATTCATCTCATAGTTGGCCGACAAGGCACAACTAGTCACGAAGACCTTACAGAAAGGAGTGACGTATCAATGGGATGAAACATGTAACAAGAAATTTAACCAAATCAAAGAATATTTGGCAAATCCAATAGTACTGATGTCTCCTATACAAGGTAAGGAATACATTATTTACATCTCAACTACTACAACATCACTGGGGGAACTTCTTGCAGAAGAAGATGAGAATAAGAACGAATGATCTATTTACTACATCAATAGAACTTTGGTCTTGTATGAGATGAACTAATCAGCGATTCAGAAGGATTGTCTGGTAGTTGTGTTTGCATCACAAAAACTAAGGCATTATATGCTGACACACTCTTTAAATTGGTTGTAAAGATTAATCCACTGAAATACCTTATGATCAAATCTACCTTCGAACAAAAGGCTATCAAAGGGAAATCCATTGTAGACCAATTGGTTGAAGCCCCAATACAAGACTAACAACCAACCAAATTGGAGTTTCCAAATGGATTCATTATGCACATCACTCATAGATCATGGAAGATGTTCTTTGATGGTTATTTCACTCTACAAGGATCAAGTGCAGGTGTGTTTTATATCACTCCTCAAAGCTACTCTATTCTTAAGGTGTACAAGCTCTGATTTCCTTGTACAAACAACATTTTTGAATATGAAGCCTTAGTAAATGGGATAAAAATAGCTATTGAATGGAACATTTTTGAGTTGCATATTCATGGTTAATCTCAACTAGTAATCAACCAAATCAATGATGTATATCAAACAAGGGATGATAAAATCATACCTACAAAAGAATGGTCAATGATTTTAAAATGTACTTCACTTTCATTACGTTCCAATAGATTCTGAGAATAGAAAATAGAGTTTCTGACGCAATGGCTACACTGGCCTCCTTAACACAACAAGGAGAAGACTTCCATTATGAGTTCCTAGTGGAAGAGATCCATTACCCAACATACAAATCCCATGAATCTTGGATGATCTGTTTTGTCATAGGAAAAGAATTATCTCGCTACCAACATGTTTATGCTTACCTATGCCATTAGGTCATCCCTAATGAGCTAACCCGCAATGAAATACAACACTTGATCTGCAATGCCTCACAGTATGTTCTCATAGCAACTGACTTGTATAGGCGAGGACTAGATGGTACCTTTATTAGGTGTCTAGAAAAGGAAGAGTCCATAGGTGTGTTAGTCGAGGTCCATGATGGTATTTATGGTTCTCATTCTAATGGTCTGACTCTAACTCAACAAATTCTAAGAGCTGGCTACTATTGGCCAGACATGGAGAAAGAAGCAATAGGGTACTGAAAGTTTATAAGAAATGTTAGTTGCATGAAAATATTATACATGCTCCATCCAGGGATCTTATTCCTTTCATCACACATTGGCCCTTTAAGCAATGGTCATTTGACCTCATTGGGCAAATATATCCATCCTCTTCAAATAAACATAAATTCATAATAACAACCACAAAATAATTCACTAAGTGGGTTGAAGTAGTCCCACTAAAAAAGAAATAGGAAAATAGGTGGCCCTATTCATTTTGAACTACATAATCTATCAATATGGTATCCCTTCATCCATTGTAACTGATAATGGAGGGTAGTTTAAGAACAGTGATATAACCAAACTTTGTGACAATTTCAAAAAAATAAAATTTGTTCTTATATCTATTATCCACAAGGAAATGGGTAGGCTAAGGCCTAAAATAAGAATCTATTAAAAATATTGCATCACATTGTGAATAAATTAGGAAAAGGTTGGCATCTACAGATCAATCCTGCATTATGGGCCTATATAAAAATCATTCTAACACCTACTAGAGCAACACCTTTTTCTCTAGTATATGAAAAAGAAGTGGTCTTGTCCATATAAATAGAGATCCCATCTTCAAGGGTTTCTTTATATGGGCTGATAATAGATGAAGACCATAGAATCTCAAGACTATAAGGGCTAGAACTACTGGATGAGTGTCAACAAGTGGAGTTTGATCATCTCAAAGCATATAAGAAGAGAATGTCAAGAGGATACAATAAAAAGGTCAAACCTAGAGAAATCCAGGTTGACGATCTAGTGTTGATAGAAAATCCCCACGATCAATCTCATCGAGAATAAAAGGGGAAGTTTGAACCCAAATGGTTGTGTCCCTACATCATTACTGCAACATTTGGCTCTGGAGCCTATCGACTCTCTACACTAGAAGGAGAATAGCTTCAGCAGCCCATCAACACTCTCCACCTAAATAAATTCTACACCTGAGCATTCTATGTATCCAACAACATATACATATCTATGTTGTCCTAAAAAAAAGATAGAAAAAGTGAAAAATGTCTTGAAGAAAAGCTAAAAATTGGAAAAATTCCTGGAAAAATGATCATCCTGGTGTAAACCTGGCAACAAGTGCTTTGATGAATCACCAAAAAATTAAAAAAAGAAGGAAAAAACTACAAAAAAATAAAAAAAGATAAAAATACAAAAAAATTGAAAAAGAAAAAGTGCCTCAGTGAAAACTTGGTAAACATGCACCTTGGTAGAAAAAATAGAATCTCTGCCAAGTAGGTAAAAACCTGGTAAACAGATGCCTCTTGTACTCAAGTGCTCCATCTATCAACCCAATTCTTGGCATATTTCACACTTTCCTTCTAGTTTCTTTAGTTTGTACATAGCTTTCAGTCACTTTTGTGACACATTGGTTCTTCTGAAAACCCTTGTGGATTGAAACTGATCAGAGTTATAGTATGGGGTCAATCGAATCGACTTTGTTTTCATCTGGGTCCTAGGGTATCACTTGTTACTAGGGGTAAATAAATCCAATTTGATCAATCCGATGAACCAAAATAGATTTAGTATCTTTGTCCTTCCTAATGGATAGTGTGCCACTAACACAATAATGTTTCTCAACACCCTAATCAACAGTGTTTCTTAACACTACTTATTTGGACACATCTATGTTTCTCAACACACAATGGATAACACAACATGAACCTTAAAATTGGATTAATAACACTCAAGCACACAACTATATTTATCAAAACTACACACTCTGGTGGGTCTATAATTTTCCTAATGCTAAGTCTTGTCTTGCTCTTTTCTTGGTTTTCCTTAGGGTCGTGAAAATTGGGTTTGGTTTCCCTTTTGTTTAAAAACCATTGGTAACGATTAATTTTTGATCTAAAACCCTAAGTCCCTTCAATGCATTATTTTCATGCATTACCTTTTTGAAAACTTAAGTCTCTTAAGTAAATGTGCCTTTATGTTTCATGTCCGAGTGGGTCTGCTTTATCTCCTAACGTCTAAGTCCTAAGCGGGATGCACTTAAATTTTTCCTATGTTTATTTCCTCGAAGTACTTTATACCTTTTTCATCTATCGATCATGTTGAATTTGATCCTACGACAGATGCTTTTCCTTCATCGAGAGATGTAATTGATCTAACCATTAAGGCATTTTTCCATGTTGACACCTGTCTATCTGGTGATCATGAGGTCAACATTTTTGGGGTATGTAGCAGCAAGTTAATGATTGTGCAGATCAAAGGGATCCAATGGTAGGCATTAAGCCTCAATCGCCAAGATGTATAATTTTTAGTATTCAAGGGTTCGCATCTAAAGGACACATGGATAAAGGTTGGCAAGTATAAGGCATTCAATAACTTGGCATGACAATTATCTCCAAGTCTCATAATGTTCACGGTTATCTGTAGATCTGGTGACAAAGGATAAGGCTTGACAGTTTATGTTATCTCCTGATCTCATGATAATGTAGTCAAGCAAGAAAAGATCTAGAGATTCAGCTAGAACTGTCGATGTAGGAAAATATCTAGGGCTGTCGCTTGATCTCATAATCTAAGTCGGGTCAAGAAAAGCATTTAGAGATTCAGAGATGCTTTTATCTCTAAATCTTGAGATCAAACCATGGTTAGAGCTTTCATTTGGAGATTACGTGATATGCTTTTGTCACTAAATCTCATGATCAAACCCGAGTTAAGCCAAGTGTTTGGAGATTAAGCGAGGGTCATTGATCATATTTCAGATGTGTGGTGGTCGCTCAATCTTAGAATGGGACTAGAGTTAAAGAAAGTGTTCAGCGAATCAGAGATGTTCCTTTTCACTAAATCTCAGGATAAAGCCAAGGTTAAGTCTTTCATTTGGAAATTTAGATATTTTCTTTATCTCTAAATCTCATAATGGACCAGAGTTAGGAAAAATTCTAATGAGATCACGCGCTGGCCGTTGATCGAGATGGAGATCTAGGGTTGTCGCTAAATTTCCAGATAAAGTCAAAGTCAAGAAAAGGATTCAATGATCATGAGACATAAGGCTGAGATCTGACAAGATGGTTAGGTCCTTACATTATTTATCAAGTACATGGAAAGGATTCATATTTTCTGAAAAATATGGATGATGAGGTATTGGAATTTCCAGTGCATGGACAATTCCTAAAGCCTTTCTTTAATTATTTTTTTCATTCCGTTCACAATAGTTTTGTATATATGTATAGGTATGTTTGTTTCCTAATGTGTGTTCATTTTTGTAGTAGGTTAGTGTGGTTGTGGCATGCTTTCCAGAGATCTAGATTCTTGCCTTGAATTTGCATTCAAGCATCCTCGGTCAGAGCCACTGTTGGGTCTATAATTTTCCTGATGCTAAGTCTTGTCTTGGTCCTTTCTTAGTTTTCCTTAGGGTCCTAAAAATTGTCTTTGGTTTTCCTTTTGTTTAAAAACCATTGGTAATAGTTAATTTTAAATCTAAAACCCTAAGTCCCTTCAATGCATTATTTTCATGCGTTACCTTTTTAAAAACTTAAGTCTCTTAAGTCCATGTGCCTTTATGTTTCATGTCTGAGTGGGGCCACTTTATCTCCTAACGTCTAAGTCCTAAGCGGGATGAACATTAATTTTTCCTATGTTTATTTCCCCAAAGTAATTTATACCTTTTTCATCTGTCGAGCATGTGGAATTTGATCCTATGACGGACACTTTTACTTCATCGAGAGATGTAGTTGATCTAACCATTAAGACATTTCGTCATGTCAACACCTATCTATCTGGTGATTGTGAGATCAAATTTTTTGGGGTATGTAGCTACAAGTTAATGATCATGTAGATCAAAGGGATCCAATGGTAGGTGTTAAGTCTCAATCACCAAGATGTAGACTGTTTAGTGTTCAAGGGTTCATGCCTAAAGGACATGTGGATAAAGGTTGGCAAGTATAAGGCATTCAGCAACTTGGTGTGACAGTTATCTCCAAGTCTCATAATGTTCATGGTTAAGTGGATAACATCTATAGATTTGGTGAAAAAGGCTGAGGCTTAATAGTTAATGTTATCTCCTAATCTCGTGATGATGCAGTCAAGTAAGAAAAAATCTAGAGATTCAACGATAACCTTCAATGCAAGACAAGATCTTAGGTTGTCACTTGATCTCATAATCTAAGATAGTTCAAGAAAAGCATCTAGAGATTCAAATATGCAATTATCTCTGAATATTGAGATCAAACTAGGGTTAGAGATTTCATTTGGAGATTACACGATATGCTTTTGTTGCTGAATCTCATGATCAAACCTAAGTTAAGTGAAGTATTTGGAGATTGAGAAAGGGTCATTGATCATGTTTTAGATGTGTGGTGGTCACTCAATATTAGAATGGGACCAGAGTTAAAGAAAGTATTCAACAACTCAGAGATGTACCTTTTCGCTAAATATTAGGATAAAGCTAGGGATAAATCTTTCATTTGGAGATTCAAAGATTTACTTTATCTTTGAATCTCAGAACATACTTAAGTTAGGAAAAAGTCTAATGAGATCAAGCATTGGCCGTTTATTGAGATGGAGATCTAGGGTTGTCGCTAAATCGCCAAATAAAGTCAAAGTCAAGCAAAGAATTCAACGATTATGAGACACAAGGTTGAGATTTGACAAGATGTAGACACGTTTCCAAGAGACTCATAAGATTAGTGGTTACCGCTAAGTTTCTAAATAAATCATGGGTTAAGTAAATCATTATGAGATTTAGAGATAGCCTTTATCTCTGAATCTCAAGACAAAACCATAATTAAGTCTTTTATTCAGCGATCACGAGACAAGCTTTATCTCTGAATCTCATAATCAAATTAGAGTTAAGGAAAGCATTTGGAGATTTAATGAGGACCGTTGACGCGAGACCAAATCTGTGGTTGTCACTGGATCTTGTAATCTAAGCTGAGTTAAGACATCTATTCAACGATTCAAAGATAGCTTTATCTTTGAATCTCGAGACCAAACCAAGGTTAGAAATTTCATCCGGTGATTCAGAGATATAAAGTGTTTAGAAGCTTAGAGTTAAAGGTAGGTTAAAGACAAAGAGAAGATCATAGATGGATCAAACAGTCTGCGCCAAGTCTTAGAAGGAAAGATGAACGATGGATATCCATAAAGGCATTAAAACAAAGAGACACATGGTAGATTTTATCTTGATTGTTGGGTAACTCAAAATTCATCTAAAACTATATTTTAAAGTTATGTAAAGTGCAAATTTGGGTCGTTGATCAAGTTTTTCATGCCACCTGTAGCCATTTTAACCAGATTTCAAATATTGAAACGTCTCCTTCTGGGGTTTTCAGGCGGTGGTGATGTAGACTATTTTGAGATGTTCCTTGGCAGTTTCTAAAAAGGTGGTAAGTTGAGAAATAAAGAATAATGGATGAGTGAATTGGAAATTGAGAAGATCAAATCAGAATATGATCAAATAAGTAATAGGAAGACTGAAGTTTCCAAACTTCCTTTGGCCAAGTGATGAAGTATTTTCTGCATGGAAGGAAAAATATCCTACATGAAGATGAAGCAACTACAAGGCATTAAGAGTTTTGACTAGCTAACAAAGGAGGAGGTTGCACTATGGGACAAAAATAATAGAGCCAAAGAAGAAAAAATAGACAACAATAGACTTGGAGGCAAATGGAAGATGATTGAATGACATTTTTCACCTGAACAATGACCACATGGAGGGTAATTACCACAAAAAATAGTGTATGTTAGCCTTTTAGGTGGTCACTATTTCTCACAACAACTTTTAGAAGTTATCTTGAATATCTATGGACAAAGGTGCCAACTGTTAAAGATTCAAAATGATTGCAAAGAGATACTCAAGTTTTCCTCTCCACCGATGACAAATGATTGTAACTATTTTTTTCTTTTAGTGTCTTTTGCTTCCCCTGGCCCTCCAAAGTTTGTTTCATCCTGATTCTCTCATGATTCTAAGATGGCTAGTGGATAATATAAATAGAAAGGTTTTTGTAAAGAAAAAGGATGGTAAATTCACAAATGCAAGAGGGTTTTCTTATTTTAGTTTTATTTTAGGGTTTTGGTTATTTTTAATGTATTGAAACAGAGAGAATTTTAATGAAAATATAGTGGAATTCCTTTACACATTTATGATGTCTTCCTGTGTTGATTTTTGAATTCTTGCACACTAAATTTGTAAGGTAAATCTTAATACACTATTTACAAGGTAAATTGTGGGATTATTCTAGAGTTTCTTTCAAGGGAAGGGTAATCCTTGAGGGTGGTTTTAGGGGATTCAAGATTTACATGAGAATTTGATGTCTGGGTGTGGGAATGAGAAAAATGATTTGTAAGGCATTTCATTTGGGTTATGGGTGTGTTGTTATTGAAAGATTTTTGTGAATGTATGTTCATTTGACTCTTTTCCCTAGATTAGGAACTGTTCTATACTTGATAGGAAGTTATCATCATCAATCCTTAATTTTTAAATAATCTTTTAGTTTCTGTTGAAGAGTATAAATGTTTATGATTTGTGTTGAAGAATACAAATATTGTTGTTGATTCCTTGGAGAAGTGAATCTTTTAGGTACACCCGCCTGAGCTTGAAGCTGAAAGTGAAGAAGGATGAGAATCCTTATTACATTAGTGTTTTTTATTGTCAGATGCATCTTTTGGTTTATAAATTTATGCATAGGACTAGTTGTTAACATCTGCAAGATTTTTTATCAACATATGCAATAAAAGGCACTAACAAGTCAATTTTTGAGACACTAATCCACTGTAAGATTTATTGTTAAGTAGTAAGTCATAAGAGGTACACCCTCCTGAGTCTATGGAGGTTGAAGTGAAGGAGGATTTTATCCTCGTTAGTTAGACTTTTAGTTGATAGAATAAGGATTTGGGAATCATAGAGTCAAGCATTGATGCTACATTAAGATTCTGCAAGAAAAAGCTCTAATACACTCATAAGAAAGATGATGTTTCTCAACACCCTACATAGAAAAACATATAATGCTCAAAAATTTTGAAGGTATGTTGAACATTTTCTTGGATTTTGTTTGTTATCGATGTTTTTCGCTCATCTTTTGTTTGATTACTACTTCTTGGTGTGGTCTCGATGATCTTGCAATGTCAAAATAAAATGGGTGTCTGTAATAAGAGCTTCCACTTTAAGGTGTAAAATCCTCACATACCTCAACTTGATTTACTTGCATGCCAAGGTGAGGTCGAAACTATCTCCTTGAATGTTATTAATCCTTTGGTTTATGCAAGATTGCACTCATAGTTGTCTTGAATTTGTATGCCTTGATAGTGGTGTACCTTTACAACATAACTTGGAAACAATGTTCAAGTCATATTGGCTTTAATGTCTCAATGCTTACGTTGGTTTCCCACATTTTGTCTGATGAAATTTATATTCATATCCTTATGGTCGTAGTGGCACTAGTAAGGGTTGTATCGACTCCGATGTTCCAAACGCTCAGTGATGAAAAATAGAAAATAAAAATCAAGTGACTAAAGTCATAGGTTGCATTCATGTTATCTCTTGCATTGTAGTTTGATAGCATGATAAAACAACAACATTATCTCTCTAGTGGAAGGGGAGGCCTGAATTCTAAGTGATTATCATCTTCTCTCATCAAGCGGTCAACTTCATATCATCATCAAAGACATGATCGAGTACCTGTGTATTGACAAAAAAGTTTCCTAAAAGTGAT
Organism: Thuja plicata; assembly: GCA_018584345.1. NCBI lineage: Eukaryota > Viridiplantae > Streptophyta > Pinopsida > Cupressales > Cupressaceae > Thuja > Thuja plicata. The sequence continues at coordinate 753,256 of MU225122.1, forward strand.
GTTAAAACATTTCATATAGACTCATAAATCCATTTTACATCATATTGAAACATTCCAAATCCATTGCACATTATATAGAAACACTGCATATTCATTTTGTAATCATTTGCATCCATATATATGCACCAGAAAAGAAATAAAAAACATCATAAATGTATTGCATCATCATAAGAAACATCATATCCATCCATTTGAAATTAAAATTTCATTCACATTTAAATATTCATCCATAAGTATCATTTATAACATAATACGTCTGCATAATAAATGAGATTAATCATCATAAATCATAAGTATACATGATCATAAAATAAAGTGCATCCATATAGAGAATCATAGGAAATACAATCATCTCATAAAAATATCTCATAACATTAATAAACATAAGTACAATGAGATGAAATCATGTCTCTCTATATATCATTAATATCATGGGGGTACATCAAAATCTCAAAATATACAATTGTCATTAGAGAAAGTCATCGTACACAATGCCAAAAATGGGTACAAAATACAGAAGTATAAAAAATGTCAGACATTAGAGGCTAGCTCTCAAAAATATCCTTTGCATCATCAGAAACATGTGGTGGTGGAGGTGGAGGAAGAATTATCTCATTAGCCTATGACATATGGACGCCCTCTGATCAAGCCATGTACTGTGAAAATGGGGTAACTTGTCTATCCAAAGGAATAGCCGCACTATATGATACAACACAATATGTTTCCCTAATACTCTAATGTGTAGCCACATGCTGGATCTGATCATGCTCAGCTATCAAGGTGTCTATCCTATGGTCACGATCAGAAATCAGATCAACTATCTATTGATCTCTCTCTGCTACTCTAGACTGAGCCACAACTAGCTCAATTTGTAAACCCTAAACTCTCTCTCAGCACACAAATAGTATCTTGGGGTGTCCTCTATCTTGAAACTTCTCCCTCACCCCTTGCCTTCTTATCCTCACCACCGACACCCTCATCTTGATGTTTCCTAACATATCAGGTGGCCTCCTGAAACTAATCTCCATGTCCTTGTGCAGTCTGTTGTCCCATCTAAACCCCTGTTGTACCACTAGGACCATGATCAACTATACCAAATAAACTGCAAGTACCTGACTCTCCTATCTTGTGCTATCCTATAATAGGTTTTTCTTAGCTGGAACTAGCACTCAGATCGCCACCATGTCACCTCTGCGTTATATCTCACCTACCCTATGCTAGTGGAGGAGGTGGAGGAGCATCATCATGATCCTCAATCTGTGGAATAGGCATAGCCAGGTCTCTAAAGAGAGGAAAAAGGTGTCAAGAAAAATACTCCGTATAATCTAGAGTCATCCCAGCATCAATAATAGCATTGAGGTAATCCCACCTAGCTCTCTTGATGGCAGTAAAATCTTGCATAGCTGTAGTAGCAACCGATATAGGTCCCCATCCTGAACGTACCTCTCAGCATAGTGGGCATATGTTGTAAAATCCTGTGGTATGACCTGTGGTCGACCATATTGTCAAAGAACCTGTGAGAAAACAAAACACTCCACTACAATGGAAGTGCGACCAATTAGAGAACGAATAACAAACATGTCCCTCTACTGCGACCTCATAAAATTGAAAGTAAGCTAAGATGAATCCATTATTAGAACAAATGAAAGTAAGATTCCTATGATTTGATTATGTAAATGCGAGTTAATATAAAGTAAGTTAAGATTTATCCATAACACACACATGAAAAGAATCAATAACACACATGTAAGACCGCTGGCATTTTCAAGACCTCATCGCAAGGTATTTTCAATAACTTACATTTTCACACACACATACCTTGTTAGAGTAAAAAGGTATTTTCACTTATTAATTAAATCATTATTGATTTAATTATTAAGACACCTTATTCACTTATTAATTAAATCATTATTGATTTAATTATTAAGTCACCTTTTTATCTCTAGTTTACTTAAGCTAAAATTTAGGCATGTTATACTTAATTCTTTTATTAATTATTCATGCAACCTAGGTTTCTCCACTTTTTGGTGTTTGATCTCCTTTATAAGGATTGATCTCTTTATATTTTTTAATTCCATTATTATTGAATCAATTAAGGATGTTTTCTCTTCCACAGATCTCTTGTTTCTAGCCTCCATAGCTTTTTCTTCTCTCTTTCTATGACAGGTGTTTGCATGCAGGTGATTCTTGGGAGCTGTGGGGTTGAGTTTTTCATCAACTCTAATATGGTTTTAGAGATTCAAATCTTCATGCCCCTATTCTCTTCATGAGAGATTTGTCCTTGTTCTTTAGATCTGTGTTTTCAAGAGGTTTTTGTCTTAGATTTTGGTAGATTGGGGGGGGGGGGGGGGTTTTTTTTG
>MU225122.1:764632-794366 GCA_018584345.1 Thuja plicata
ACCTTAAGGAATGTACTTGTGAATGGTAACGATGTTATGTTAGAATGTTAGAAAAAAAAAATTGTTAATTGTAATTTTAGGTCATAGACCTGATTCCTTATGGGTTCCCTGGCGGGGACATTACAGTTGTGTTTTGTTGTGTAAAAGAGACCCAAGCATTGATTTGTAAGCCAAAGATGGCATGATGTGAAGAATGACACCAAGACTGCATAATATTTCTTATTTTGGTTGTAGGCATGACAACATTTAGGTAAAATTATGAAATTTACTCTAAGGTAGTTATGGGTCAGAAACAATGGATGAAACATGGTGGGAGGAAATATTTAAGCTCTCTTTGACCATTGTAAAAGGGTTGGCATTATTGTGGCTGGATTTCCAATAACACAAGTTTGATAGTTTTATGGTTTCTATACTATGAATTGGTTGCTACTATAACTCAAGCTTAATGGATTGATTTTGTACATTTTACATTATAGATAGCTAGGGTAGCTTATTTCCTTTTTTTTTTTTCATTTGTGTGTTTCAGTTTTGGTTTTTGTTAAGTTTTGATTGTGTACATAAAAATAAACTCTCAGAGTCCCAGTCACTAGACTGGATAGAGTTGGTTGTAATAAGATGGCTCTACATTGAATCTTCACCCTGGTAAGTTCAAAACCCTTGGAGTTTTGGAATTAGAGCCTATGAGACTTCTTTTCCTTTTTTGGAGGCTAGAAGATGGAGTTTTCTATTTTAAAACTCTTACCCTAGGCGAGCTCTGCCATAGCCTGACTACGAAGCAAGAGTAACAGTTGTTTGTAACTTGCAGGAGCATATTAGATGAATGAATCCAATGAATTGGGGATTCTTGATAGGTTCATACAAAGGTTTGGTTGCAATTTTGAGGTTTGTGTTGATTAAATGCAAAAATAAAGGATGAGAAACACACAGAATAGTCCTATTTGTAAAACCTAGACTTAGGTGACATTCCAAAAGAGTGTTTAAAGACCTCTAATAAGGCCACTCTTAATAGGGTGAAGATCTTAACAGATTTGAGGTAAAGCCTCTAACAGGGTCACATTTAGGAAATGTGTTTGTAATCTTTAACAAGTAAGTTCTTAACCGAGCGTACTTCAGAAGGGTACATTTTTATTGTGGGTCATAATTCCCACAAAGGTTTTTCCCAAAATGGGTTTCCTCGTTAAATCTGGTGTCAAATAAGTTAAATCTGATGTCAACTAAGTTAATCTGATGTTTCTAGGTTTGAATGATTGATTTACATATATGAGATGTATTGTTTCTTATGTTATTGAGTTTATTTGGTGAATTGGTTATTTACTGCATTCTGTATTACCGAGTGAATCAGTGAGTTCAATTTTAAGTGTTTAAGTTTTGATTTTTGATTGATTCACCCCTGGCCCCCTCTAAGTGGGACCAACAATTGGTATCAGAGAAAATTTACTTTGAAGTGTTAAGTTTCAAAGGACTTGAGTCAATATCTAAAGGCATATAAGAGGGAAGAACCAAAGTTGAATAGTGATAATTTCTCTACATGGAAAATTAGAATGAGGTTGCATGTGTCAGGAGTAGGAGAATATGAAATTCACTTTCTTGATAATGAATATGTAGCACCGAATACTACACCTATGACTATCAGTGAGCAAAGATAGAAACATGAACACACACAAGTTATGATTGAGATTGATTCTACGCTTATCGATTAGGAATATGATGAGATTGATGGTTGCACTACTTCAAAACAAATGTGGGATAGGATTATTTTAACCTATGGTGGAGATCAGCATGTTGAGAAGGCTAAATCAGAAAGCTTGAGAGGAAAATTTGACTCTATGAGGACGAAGGAAGGAGAGAACATAATATAGTATAGTACAATACTTAAGGAGACTGTTAATTCTATCAGAGAAGTTGGTGAGATCATAACAGAGGATGATGTTACAATAAAAATGTTGAGAACCCTCCTACCGAGTTATTTATTCGTGTATTTTCTATACAAGAGCTAAGATCTATACCCAAGATGAATGTTTCACTGGATGCTACTATTAGTAAGTTAGTTGCATTTGAGCTAAATGATTTTGACAATAGTTTGCCTGCTACTTCTAAGATTGAATCTACATTTAAGTCTACTTTAAAGATTGGAAAAATTAGGGAAGCTATTGCTAGAGATGAATATTTGAGTAGTGGTAGTGAGAAACTTTATAGTTGCACTGAAGGTCTTGAAGAGTTATTTACTGAATGTGATGAGAATGAAAGAGAATTTGAAGCTTTGTTGACTAGAATGCTACAAAGAGGCAAAGGAAAATACTGAGGTAAGTTACCCTTGAAATATATTAATTGTGATAAAGTTGGTCACTTTGCATCTAACTGTGGGAAGAAAGATAAGGAAGAAAAGAAAGATAACATAGATAAGGACAAAAGAGAAAACGGATTTAGGAGATACAAAGACTACAAAAATAAAGGTAAGAAATATTTTTATATTGCTAATGAAGGAATGAGTGATGATGATTATTTTGATAGTGATGATGGAAAATAAGTTGTTTATATTGCTATAAAAGATGATTTTTATGAAGAAGAACCTAGAGCCCTAATATCGCAAGTAAGTAAGAATGAAACATGGATTATCGATAGTGGTTGTTCACATCACATGATTGGTGACACACTTAAGTTTATTTACCTTGAAAATAATGATGGAGGATATGTTAGATTTGGTAATGATGCTCCATATCCAGTAAAAGGAAAAGGATCTATAATTCTATTGAATAACACAAGATGTGATGATGTTGATTGGGTTAAAGGATTAAAGTATAATCTGTTGAGTGTTACACAGCTAAACAATACAAGTCACTGACTGGAATTTCAATATGGGAGTGTGAAATTATTTGATGAGAAGGATAATTTGATTGCTACTAGAGAAAAATCTAAAGGTAATCTATTTTATCTTGATACTTCTATGAAGAGTTTCCTATTTGCTAAAGTTGAAGATGTTTGGTTATGGCACAAACGGCTTTGTCATGTTAATTTTGACAACTTAATCAAAGTGAGTAAGAATAGTAGAGTAAGAGGACTACCGAGACTAGAAAAAATAGAGAATGCTATGTGCAGAGAATGTTAGATGGGTAAGATGACCAAATCTAGTTTTGCAAGCAAGACTTATGTTACACAAGGAATTTTTGATTTAGTTCATACTGATTTATGTGGACCCATGAGGACTCAAAGTTATTATGGAGACGTATATTTTTCTATATTTGTGGATGATTATTCTAGAATGACGTCTGTAATGTTTTTTAAAAGAAAAATCTGATGCATTTCAAATGTTTAAGTGGTATAAGGCCTAAGTTGAAAAAGAAACTGGAAGACAGTTGAAATGTCTGAGATCCGACAGAGGAGGTGAGTTTACCTCTAATAATTTTACATTGTTTTTTAATGATAATGGAATTATGAGACATTTGTCAGCACTGAGGACACCACAACAGAATGGGATTGCTGAGAGAAGAAACAGATCTACTGTTGATTGTGCTAGGAAACTGATGATTGAAAAAGGAGCTTCACAAAACTTTTGGAGGGAAGCTGTGAGAAATATTGTTTATACATTGAACCGAGTACAAATTAAGAAAGGTACCAATAAGACACCTTATGAAATCTGGTATGAACACAAACCTAATGTTAGTTTAAAATTTTTGGGAGCAAATGATATATTCTGAAAGATTCTAGAGAAGGAAAGTTTGAGGGATATTCTTAGGATATTCTACAAGGACTAAAGCTTACAAATGTTTGAACAAGGTTACTAAAAAAATTGTGGAAAGTGCAAATGTAATAATTGATGAATTTGTAGAAAGGAATGATGAGGATAGTAAGAAGGAACCTGAAGAATATGATAAATTTGTATATGTGCAACATGATTCCCCTAATACCTTACCGAGAGCACCTACCGAGGAGGAAGATGAACAAGGAGTTCCACAACTGAATGTTGATATTGAAGAACCGAGAGCTACCGAGCCTATTTTGGCAAAGTATGTAAGAAGACACCATTCCTCAAGCAAGATTATTAGAAATAAGGATGCTGGAGTGATGACCAGAAGCAAGGTAAGAGACAATAGATGTTTGATATCTACATTTGAGCCTAAGAAAGTTAAGGTTGCACTAGATAATGAAGATTGGATTAAAGTAATGAACAAAGATTATGATCAAATTCAGAAGAACAAGACATGTACATTAGTACCCAGACCCAAAGAAAAAAATGTTATTGGTACTAAATAGATTTTCAGAAACAATCTAAATGAGCATGGAAAAGTTATTAGAAATAAATCTAGATTGGTTTGCAAAGTTTATGCACAAGAAGAAGGAATTGACTATGGAGAGACTTTTGCACTTGTTGCTAGACTAGAAGGAGTTAGAATAATTCTAGCATATGTTGCTTACAAAGGATTCAAGGTATATTAGATGGGTGTTAAAATTGCATTTCTTAATGTGATACTTGAAGAAGAAGTGTACATTGAGCAACCTGAAGGATTTATTGAGAACACAAAAAAGAACAAGGTATGTAAGTTACATAAATCTTTATATGGTTTGAAACAAGCACCCCAAACATGGTATGAGAGATTTCACTCTTATATGATCAAAATAGGATTTCAAAGAACAAGTGACAACAATAATGTTTACTTGCAATGTGATAGTGATAATAAAGTTTTAATTGTTGTAATTTGTGTTGATGATATTATTTTTGTAGGTAATGACACTTTATGTAAAGGATTTTCTAATGAAATGAGAAAAGAGTTTGAGATGTCAATGATTGGAGAGATTAAGTTCTTTATAGGTCTACAAATACAACTTACTGGTGGAATCTATATTACACAAGCCAAGTATATCGAAGAGATTCTAAAAACTTTTGGTATGGAAGATTTTGAACTTGTTGGAACACCTATGGTTACTGGATGTAAATTATCTAAAGATGATGAAACACAAGAGGTGGATTATACTCTTGTACGCCTCCTTCTTTTCATGGTCTATGGTTCCCAAGATTTCCAAAGGCAAGGGTTAGTAGCAAAGGTTTTACAAATGATAGCAATAAAGTACACAAGAACTACTAAAATGAATAACCTGAAACGTAACCAATAAAATGTACAAGAACAAGAAAGGAAAACAAATGAATGCAAACCCTGGAGCACTTGAAGCTTATATTGTCTCTCTCTACTCCTTCCAAAATGTTGTTCTTGATGCTCAGTATTGGTGTGGGCAACGTCTATGACTTGAGAAGCGTCGAGAATTTGATACTTGAAATGTGTGTGTGTGATCGCAAGATGGCTTGAATGCTAGAACCAAACTGACATAGTAATGGCGCATGAGAGCTTCAAATCCTGGATCCTTCAAATGGTTATGAAGGGTTTATTATATAGGAATTGAGGATGAAATGAACGGTTGAGATCAATCCCAGAGATAGGGAGATGAACGGTCGAGATTAAAGGGAATTGGAGAAGCCATCAGTAAACTCCACCTCTTCAATTAGTAAAGAGGAGACAGAGTGTGGTTGACTGAAGAGCTAATTGTGAGTTACCTTTTTGAACTGAAGAGGTGGGTGAAGTTACCCATGTGGACTGGAGAGATGGGTGGAGTAACCCATGTGATCTGATTGGAGTTATCTCTATGAAGATAAATGAATATTTAATTCATTTATTTAATTAAAGTTTTCAACATGTGAGATAATTGAATTCTTTTTGATTTAGAATTGCTTTATTTGATGAAATTAAATTAATTTAAGTGGAAGAATTTAATTAGTAAGTTTAAATATTTGAATTTAAACTATAGGAAATTGAATTGAATTAATTAATTAATGGTAATTAATCAATTAAGGTTAATTAATTAAATAAAATTAATTATTTAATTAATTTTGGGAATTTGATTAGATGATTTGGGGAATGAATTTAGAGGAAAATAGATGATTAATTAACGATTAAAAAACCATTAATTAATAGATGAAAATTAGTGTTTTTAATGTAAAGTCGCAAGCCTGTCCATTTTCGGGTGTCTACATTTGCCCCTCTTTGATGTGATGTGACTTGTCGCAGTGTGTCAAAGATTCTTTGATTTTGATCTTGCCCCAGCGATAGTAGGTGTATTTATGCCCCCTCAACAAATTTGAGCGAAAAGTCACAACATGAGCGTTAATTTGTTGAAACTACAATTTCTGGATCTCAGTAGCTGATGGATTTGGAAAATACTGAATATTGCCTCTGATATTGACTCTTGAAGTTCCCAGGGATTGGGAAGAAAAATCAAACCTTAGAGTGAAATTAGGGTTTATGAAAATCCCTATAAGTAGCCAAGAGGGCCATTCATTTGTCACATTGCAATCTTGGAGCTCTTGATAGCTTGGTGAGTTTTGCTTTAGTTTTCTCTACTTTTTTCTCCTATTTTCTTGCAATGGCGGGCCTTCCTGGTGTGACACATATATCCGAATGAGTTCAGACATATCAGAGACCTACTAGCATAGGATTTCCGGTGAGTATTATCACTTTGCATGTCATTAATGCCCTCATTTATTGCTTTGAAAATTTGTAGCTTTCTAAATTTTTGACTTAGTTGCCGCAATCATCTGCGGTTTTGCCGCAATTACAGTTTAAATGCTGCGATTTCTGGTTTAGTACTGCAAATGATAAAAGTTTCATAGTCTCCTTGTTTTAATTCTACAATTTCTCTTTGTGTGCCACATTTGAATGTTCTATTTCATAATCGCATAAGTGTACCACATTTCTAGGTTTTATTACCGCAATTGCATTTTTGTAACTGTCTGCCTGATTTGTTTGTTTGATACCTATATATTCTGGCCTTTGATACTTTCCCTGGATGACTGATACTGATATATTTTTGAATTATTGTTGTGTGCAGTTCACCGGGTGAATTCTGCGTTGTCGAGAGTTCAGACCAACAGGTCTTGTTTACAGGTTCCAGCTCTCAGAGGATGAGAGGTCAGTACTTAGAGACCTAGGATTATATTGGATTTGCTATATTCTAGAGATCACAACCAATAGGGGTTTGATCTTCGCTCTTATAGAGCATTGACATTTTGAGACATGCACTATCTGGTTACCCACTAGTGAGTGTACTATCACATTGGAGGATGTGTACTGCATCCTCTAGCTTCTGATCTAGGGTGCGCTTGTTGAGTATGCCACCCGTTCTGGTATTGTTTCTTTGATGGAGCTCTCTGGATGCCCCGAGATCAGCTTGGGTTGTCTAGTGCTTATGACATTCCATGGTCCAGATTTGGTTTGGGCCTTGATAGACTGTCCACCTTACTAGGCAGTCTAATTTGTGGCATCTTATGCCCTGATCGTCGACAGTGTGGATTTTCTGTCGGCTTCAAAACTGTGTTGTAGAGTATGGTTTGGGATTGTACTGTTTATGCATGGGGTCCATGTATGTTGTCTCATATGCAATTCCACATGTTCTACATGACTTATCTTAATGGTAAGTCACTTGGCTGTGGTGCTACCCTCCTTCAGATATGGGCATGGGAGCACATTGCCGTATGCCGTCCTGTTGGTACATGTGCTCTTCCTGCCGAGAGGCCATATGTTTATATGTATGATGGAGCTATTGTTCAGACCCACATGGGGCATTTGACATACTGGCAGCAATAGTTAGATATGATGCCCTATTTTATTTGGAGGTCATACAAAGATTGCCATATGTAGGATGGAGAGGACATCCATCTTCCTTTGTGTCATCAGCAGAGATACCTGATTGGTCGAGTGACAGACCATGTGCATATGATTGACTTTCACAACACCGATAGGGTGTTGCATCAGTTTGGTGAGCAACATGATGTGTTTGATTCATACTCATATTTTCCTCGTAGGTCGAAGGACTCTACCGTCTGGGGTGGTGTAGTATCACTTGATGCCACCCATACTGAGTTTGCAGGTTTACTTCCTATTGCATGGACATGGCGTTCGGCTACTATAGATGCAAGTTTGTCTTATTTTCTGATTGTTTATGTAATTTCCTTACTGCTTTCTGAGACTAGTTCTTTATCTATTTTGTGATACTTATGTCTTCATTTGTGTGGGTACTGATATTTGAATCTGATCTTTTGCAGGCACCACACCTCAGTATGATGCTCATTGGGTGTAGGCCTGGCCTGTTGCACTTACAGATGTCTCTCATCCTATTTCTAGGACCATTATGAGGAGGGCCCACCATGTACGATGAGGCAGGGGAGGTCAAGATGAAGGGAGGGATGGTGGTCATGATAGAGGGAGGGGTCGAGGTCGAGATGGTTGATGAGATGGTGGGAGAGATGGTGGTAGGGAGAGGGGAGATGATGTGGGAGATGATCCTGGTCTAGGGGGTGAGGGTGGTGGAGTGAGGACCAGAGGTGGGGGGAGTGGAAGTTGTTCTAGTACTCCAAGGGTTGGCTTGAGTACTATATTAGAGGATGAGGAGGAGATGGAGGAGGAGGCACCTTAGTTGGTGTGGAGACTATGCTGACAGACTGGTGCTATTTTGGCTCTGAGAGAGGAGGACAGGGTGGTGATTGAGGATGTAGATGTTGAGATTGGAGACATAGATGTGGAGGCTTTAGATGAGCAGAGTGTAGGTACTAGTTCCTCGACTGGTAGTGGTAGCACTGGCAGCAGTACGGGGGAGAGTTTAGAGAGTGATGGTGATAGATTGGGGGCCAAGGCTAAGGAGGGAGATATGGATGTGGCCATGGGAGGCATGGAGGTTGATCCCTCAGAGTTGGAGTGGCTCACTCAACAGGTGCAAGATCTTTAGGCCAGGCTTGCTTTTGCTGATTCCCATGCTATAGCATTGGAGTATCAGGTTACAGTGGCTGAGGCTAGAGAGCCACAGGCTCGATCAAAGGTTTGGTCCTTTATTGACAGTGTACAAAATGCCTCTCACCGAGAGTTTCTTGATCGATACTATAGATCTGGACATAATGCGCAGAGGGAGATCGAGTACTAGAGGTGCCATTATGAGGGTGGAGTTCCTATAGAGTAGAGTGTGCCCTGTTACAAAGCCTCTCAAAGATCTAGTAGAGTGTAGAGATCATAGAGTAGTGGTGTTAGAGCTCTTAGTTCATCACAGAGGCTAGCTACTGATATGCCACCACCTGGTCCACCTCTTGGCGAGGGTGGGGGTAGCACATGCTGATTCTTATGCTTTCTATATTTTGTATCATGTGCCATTTTTGTAGTGATGTTCATTTGATATACTCTAAGTAGTATCCATTTTTGTATCCCGACACACTGATATTTATTGATATATATGTTGACTACCTTCCTTAGTTCAGACTTGCGACTGTTCATTGTACTCAGATATTTTGATTTATATGAGATGCAACTATTGATTTGATATGATGTGCATTGGTTTACTTGCTATATGTATGATTCTATATGATTAGTTTTTAGATGATGAGATGTATATGCAATATGATTCCTATGATGCAAACTTGTAGATGGATGATTTACTTTCCTATGATGCTGACATGCTTACACAAGATGGTGTATATGAGATGCATGTTTATATGAGATGTTTCTGGATGCATGTGATTTATGATTTACCATGTATGCAACTACTATGTTTTTTTTCATTTTCTGATGCACTTAAATGGATTGAATGCAATCTATTATGCACAAAATATCAAAGTAATGCATGTGTTAATTAGAAAGAAGTTAGTTTGAATAGATGTTCTCTGAGATTGATCTAATAGAATGGATTGATAGAAACGATTTTTTTTTCTTTTTTTGATAGATATGAATTGATAGAAATGATGAGTGTCCCAAGTCACTGCCCCTATTTCCAATATTTATCATCATTACATCTTTTTTTGTATTTTCTAAAATTTTGAAGAGAGTCCAATGTATCCAGATCACATACCACCTGGATACCTCCATGACCTCTTGATAGCAGGAGTAGAGAGATTGAATAGAAAGAGAACCTAGTGCACCCAAATATTGACCATCTGGGTTCAACTATGTTCCCTATTTGAAAAGAAAGAGAGCCAAAAAGCACCCAGATATTGACCATCTGGATACTGCTTTATCCTCTGAAGAAACTGCAACAAGGATATCAAGATAGAACTCCTATGCACCCAAAGTCCATCTGGATAACACCGCGAGCTCTTGATTTCGAAAGGGAAAGCCAAAGAAAACAAGATAGAAATCCTACTCCCCTAGAGTCCATCTGGATAGAATCATGAGCTCTTGATTGCAACATAAAGGGAAAGACCATAGAAACCAAGATAGAACTCTAACACACTCATATTCCATCTGAATTGCGCTATGAGCTCTTGATTCTATAAACTGAACAAGCAATTAAAAGAGAAGGAATGTCCAATTCTTTCCCAGGGTTAAGCTTAGATCGTGGAACTATGCGGCTGCCAGATAAGTGATAGCGCCTACCACATTTATCCTAAATAATCATGGCCTTGAAATGGAAGTGAACATTCAACAGTCAAAAATCAAAGATAATAAGTCATGATCTATCATAGCTACTCTCCTCACGTCATTGATCCTGGAGTAGCATAAGAACATAACAGTGAAATATATATTGACATCTGACCGACTGACTGACCTAGTCAAAATTTTTGGATGGTTCCTTGATGCAGTTGGATTCTCTTGATTGGCTTGACTCTTTGGATAGGCTTGATTGTCTTGATTGCTTGAGTGTGTCTGGTTTCAATAATAGATTACTCATATAAGATTGACCTGTCTGGTTTGAGCGTATCCATCACTGTGTAAGATGATTGATATGATTTGATTGATTGATTGTGATCATGTTGGCAGTTGATCAAGCTATGTCAGATGGGCCTCATACTGGTTTGCAAAGCTCATGATTGTGACATTTGATAGATTGGCTTGGTTGCTAGTTTCTTGCTGATTGATTTGATAGATTGATAAAGTTGTGTCAGATGAGTCTAATGCTAATTCACAAAGCTCAAGATTGTGACATTGATTAACTGGGTGTGATCACCCTTTTCTCTCTTGATAACCGAGTTGGTTTTATTGCTTGGGATTTTTCAATGTTTTTGATGAAGATTGATTTTCTCAGAACATTTTGATTTTTTTAGGATATTTGATGAGTTTTCTGATTTTTTGAATTTTTTCAGGACATTTAGAATCACCCCCTAGTTTGGTGGACCAGTAATAACCATGGATAAGTGCTTGGTGCTCAAAGGGGATTGTGCTTCTGGATATAGCTATTTAGTCAGTCTTGCATTTTGAAGTGTACTCAAGCTTTTGGAGTTCATTGATGGTGAAGCTGGATTTGAACACTTGGCGCCTGTTTGCCAGGTTTTCACCAAGGTACCTACTCAATAGCACCTATTTTCTAGGTTTTCAATAAGAGAGAAATTTTGTTTCTCTTTACTTTTTTTCTTTTTTGATTTTTTTTGTTGTTGCCAAGGTGCCTGTTTTCCAGGTTTTCACCAAGGTAACATTTTTGTATTTTTTGATTTTTTTGGTATTTTTTGGATATGTAGATAGGTGCCTTAACCATAGAGACCTCAAGGGTAGAACCTCTTGAGGTGCATGTTTTTGATGTATCTGGGGAGCTGATCTCCTTCTGGTGTCGCCAGTATGAATGCCCCACTCTGGGTAGAGCTGACAATGACAAATGGTCCTAGCTAGTTAGGCTTGAAATTTAAAGGTTTGACTCACTCTACTTGGTTCTTTTGATTTTCCATGAGGACAAGGTCTCCTACCTTAAATGTTTGTGGCTTCACCTTCTTGTGATAGTTTCTTTTAAGGTGATTCTGATAGCCCTATAAGTGGTTGAAGGCATGCTGTCTTCTTTCATCTAGTAACTCTAGTTCACTGAGCCTTGCTACTCTATAGTCTTCGTCTATAATAAGGTTCTTCAATGATATCCTTAGGGATGGGATTTCTACTTTGAGGGGTAATACCACCTCTGAACCATATACTAGGGAGAAAGGAGTGGCTCCTGTAGGTGTTCTCACACTAGTTTTGTATGCCCATAATGCGGGACTAAGCTGTAAATGCCAGTCTCGCCCTGATTTGTTCACTGTTTTCTTCAAGATTTTCAAGATTATTTTGTTTGTGGCTTTGGCTTGGACATTCCCTTGAGGATAATAAAAGGAAGAGAACCCTTGTTTGATATGGAACTATTCGCATAGCTCTTCAACATCCTTGTTTTGGAAAAGTGTACCATGATCTGTCAGGATAGTTTGAGGGATCCCGTATTGACAGATAATGTGGTTAAGTATGAACATTTCTATTCGCTTTCCAGTTATGTAAGTGAGGGGAATTTATTCCACCCCCTTGGTGAAGTAATCTATTGCTTCTATGATGTATTTGTGTCCATTTTCTGAAGAAGGTGTAATCTTGCCCACTAGGTCAAATCCCCACATGGAAAATGGCAATGGTGATGTGATAGGATTTAGTTCTTGAGCTGGTGCATGGATGAGGTTTCCATGAATTTGACACTGTCTACACCTTTGTACATGTTTGTGTACATCTATCTCTATTGTAGGCCAATAGTACCCCATGCGGATGATCTTCTTAGCTTAGTTGTTGCCACCTCCGTGGGTTCCACAAATTCCTTCATGTACCTCGTACAAAGCTCTCTGGGATTCCATGGAAGTGAGATATCATAGTAGCATTCCATCTAGACTTCATATATATAAATTAGTTGAGAGGATGGTATACCTAGAGGCTTGGTGGATGAGGGACTTTCTCTGGTTTCTAGACAAGTTGGGAGGTAAGACACTATTTTGGAGGTAGTTGTATACATCTTGGTACCATGGGGATTCAGGACCAACAAGGACGCATGTTGATTCTGTGATGGATGCTTGATGTGATGGCACCAATAGTTTCTCTACTAGAAAGTGGAATCTTGTTTCATTTCCTAGCATATCAATCAATGATGCTATGGTAGACATTGCATCTGCAACTTTGTTCTGTGCTTGTGGGACTTGCTCGAAGAAGATGTAATGGAACTTGGTACGTAATGTTTCCATCTGTGCTCTGTATGGTATTAGCTTCTCATCTTTGGTCATATAATCATTGTTTTCTTGGCTGATGACCAACTGCAAATCTCCAAAGACCTTAAGGTTCTTGATTCTCCATTGAATTTCTATCTTTAAATTGATGACTAGTGCTTCATATTCTACTATGTTGTTTGTGCATGGGAAGCTAAGTCTAAAATACTTTGGAATTATATCATGATCTGGAGTGATAAGCACTATCCCTGTCCCCACACCATGGTTCGTGCATGATCCATCAAAATAGAGTTGCCATACCTCGATCACTGGTTGTAGTGTCATAATAGATTTGTTAGGAAAGTCAGAAATAATAGGCTAATGGTCCTGAATGGGTGCCTTGCTAGTTGATCCATGATCACTTGCCCTTTGATGGCCTTTCTGTCTATGTACTCAATGTCAAACTCACTTAAGATCATTACCCACTTTGCAAGTCATCCGATGAGTGTTGCTTTGCTTAGGAGGTATTTTAAAGGATCAACATGTGCAATCAACTTTGTTTGGTGACTCAACATATAATGTATCAACTTTTGGGAAGCAAAAAAAACTACAAGGCATGACTTTTCAATTGGTGTATAGTTGAGTTCATATCCTACCAATGTTATTCTTAGATAGTAGATGACCCTTTCTTTACTTGCATTATCATGTGCTGCCAAGAGTACACCTAATGTTGATTCTATTGCTGAGATATACAAAAGCAATGGTCTACCTTGGACTGGTGGCACCAATATAGGAGACTTGAGGAGGTAGTCTTTGAATATTTGGAATGCTTATTTGCATTGCTCTATCCATATGAATTTTATCTCTTTGTGTAGTAGATGTTGGAATGGGTGGCACTTGTATGCTAGCTGAGCTATGAAGCACCTGATTGATTGGAGCCTTCCTTGTAACCCTCTTAGTTGCCTCAGGTTTGATGGTGGAGGCATGTCCAATATTGCTTTGACTTTTGCTGGGTCTACTTCGATGCCTCTATGTGATACTATGAACCCCAGTAGCTTTCCTGTTGTGACACCAAATGCACATTTTTTTGGGTTTAAACGGACTTTGTATTCCTACATTCTATCAAAGATTGGTCCCAATACTTGTAGATGATCCTTGCAAAGCATTGACTTGGCTAGTATGTCATCCATGTAGTCTTCCATTATTTTGTGGATGAGATCATAGAATATTGTTGTCATAGCCCTTTGATATGTTGCGCCAACATTCTTGAGACCGAATGGCATGACGTTCCAACAGTAAGTTCCCCAAGGACATGTGAAAGCTATCTTATGTTGATCCTATGGTGTGATCCTTATCTGATTATACCCTAAAAATCCATCCATGAGTGATAGCATTTGATGTCCAGTGGTTAGATCTACTATCATATCAATGTTGGGTAAGGCAAAGTCATCCTTCAGAAAAGATATGTTGAGATCTCTGAAGTCTGTGCAAATCCGTATCTGAGCATTGTACTTTGTAACAGGCACCAAGTTAGATATCTAGTCTGCGTATGGTATAGGTCTTATGAACTTAGCATCTAGGAGCTTCTTCAATTGTGCTTTGACTAGCAGTGCAACATGGGGATGCATCTTTCTCAACTTCTGCTTGACAGGTTTGGTGTTGGGTAGCAACAGGAGATGGTTTAGTACCAGCTTTGGATCTAACCCTGGCATATCCGAGTAGGACCATGCAAAATTGACCATCCTTGCTTTATAGAATCTGATAAACTGTTCTCTCTCCTCAAGGGTGAGTGATTTTTCCAAGTATATGTTCTTTGGGTTCTTGTCATCTCCCAAATTGACTTCCTCTATTTCTTCTACTAGTAATGCTGATTTCTCCTCTGTCAAGGGGAGGAGTTCCTTCTTTCCATCTTCTAGTGCCTCAGTGAGGTTTTCGCTAGAAGATACGTCTTGTTTTATCTTTTTATCATTCTTTTGTTCTTTTTTCTTTTGTGGAATGGAAAGAGGAACTGCCTCCCCAAAATATGCCACTCTTTTGAGATCAATGGAGAAGCTTGCCTTGTGGTCTCCTGATGGAATACATTCCCTAAGTCCCATGAAATTAGTAATAGCCTCATCATTCTTAAAGACATCTAAATTAGGCGGTCCTTGTTGATCCCATTCTATTAGCTCTGCGTGTACAAGATAAATACTTTCATGGTTGTCTGAATCTAGTTGATTGAAAGGGACTACAGATATGGTTCCTACAAAACTAGACTGTGATGTGGATGCATCACTTGAGGTTTGATAAATGACATGCTTATCTATGTAGGGTTTCTCGGAAATAGATAATTGGTCAAATAATTCTTCTAGGTTTATGATAGTGTCTGACCAAGGGGAATACTCTAGGATCGATGGTTCAGAGTCATGAAGGGATCTCCACTCATACTCATGGGAGTCAGTCTCGATAGAACAGTCATCAGATGTCTCAATTTATTGGTTATTGTTGATTGCGATGTGGAGGTCTATTTGGGTTTGTGTGGTTCCCTCTTTGATAGGAAACAACTATGCTAATATGTTGCTTATCAAGACATGTTCTATGTTGTGCCCCTAGTGCATCTCTGCTATTTGTTCCTAATCAACTTGGATGTCTTGGATCAAAGGCCTGGTTCATTGTTGTCCATAGCCCAACCCTCTCTTGTTTCTCTGGGTTGGTGGGAGAGACAATTCCAGTATGCCTTGTTGTCTTGCCCCCAGGCCGATTGTACCATCATACCTGAATCTTTGTAATATTGTATAACCATTACCATAGTTCAACAACGGTAGGGTTTGTCAGATTGTCTCTTATGGGTCTTGGTATAACCATGTACTGATATCTTTTTCAAATGGATTTTCTTCTTCTATGTCTCCCCATCTGACAAAGGTTGTGGGAAAACATCTAAATAGAACAGGCTGCAGAGGTTCTGTTGTAATAATCGATTGTGGCATGCCATAAGTTCTCAGGCTCTAAGGAATGTGCATGATGGTGAAAGCCTCTTCATATCTATACTCACCACAGCCTTTGTCGGTGATGGATATTTTGCCTAACTTTCGTGTGACATCCTTAGGATTTGAATATGAAGAGGAGGGAATACTTGCATCTTGGTTAATGGCTATCTTTCTTGTTGTTCATGTGACATCTTTAGGATTTGAATCTGAAGAGGTTGGGATGCTTGCATCTTGGTTTGAGGGTACCTGGTTATCAGTGCTGAATTGGACATCATTGCAGTATTGGAAAGGATTGGGATCTCCCTCTATGATGATTTCATCTCCCTGGTGTGGGAACTTGATGCATTGATGGTACGTCAAAGGTACAGCTTGCATTTCATGTATCCAGGGTCTTCCTAGTAGCATGTTGTATCCCAACGCAAGATCTAGGATCTGAAAGGGAGTGTTTTTTACCACTGGACCAATACGGATAGGTAGAATGATAATACCTTTAGAGGACCTTTCCTCTCCATCATAAGCTCTGATATTTATCCTCCTTGTGACATCAATGCTTGATTCTAAATAGCCCAATTGCTTGATTAACTTTAGAGTAAAGATGTTTAACCTAGCTCCACCATCAACAAGGAACCTATAGATAGCACTTTTATGGACTTGGACAAGTAAGTGGAAAGGATCATTATGTAGGGGTTTATGTGGCGGCACATCACGGTCTGTGAATGTGGCTTGTTTGTTAGCATCTATATTGTCAACCATCATTTGGAAGCTCTTGGGTGTTATTTCCATTGGGATAGCTACATTCTGAAGGGATTGGTCAAGTGCCAGTTTATGCTATGGAGATATGCGCAATAGGTGAAACATGGAGATCTGGGCAGGTGTGTGCTTTAGTTGATCCACTATGCTTGGCTGTGGATTTGAGTTTTCTTTAGGATTGGCAAATACAATAGGTGAGGATGGTATTCCTTGCAAGATGACTCTAGCATGATGCGTTGTTATAGCACATTTGTTGCCTTGGTCTTTGATAGTGATTGTAGCCACATGGCTATCTGAAGGATTGAGGCAATTGATAACATTATCACTGTTGGCATATGTATAGTTGACTTGTTTTGTCTGTCCACCAGATCTGAATGCTTTTCCCTTGTTGTGATCATAAAAGGTATCATTGAAGATAGTGTAATCAGTTGTGCCTTTGGTTTGGGTGCTTGTCACATCAATGGCCCTTATGTCAATCAGATCTTGGATAGTGTGTTTCAGTCGGTAACATTTAGATGTTTTATGCCCTTTCACCTGATGAAACTGACAGAAATCCTTGTCATTATACCACCTTGGTTTTTTTGCATCCTGTTCAAAGTTCCCAATTTTTGGGAGAGTGATAGTGTATGATTGTATCAACTTGCGTAAAGCTAATTCTATCAGCTCTCCTAAAGGTGTGAAATCTCATTGCTAGAATTTAAACTGTGGTTTGCGTTGATTCTATTGTTGACTGTTTGACACAGCGGCCGCTTGTACAGGGGGAGGTTGGTTTTGGGTGTATGCTTGTTGAGTGTGCCCTATGGGTTTTTGGTTGGCCATAGGTGCACCTTATAGTGACACCTTGGGTTGTGCATAGTTGACTATCTTCATGTCAATGACACCAACATTGGTGACATTCTTGTTTTTCTTCCACCACTTAGCTTTGTCCGTTGCATTTTTTTTTGTATTTGTTTGTGTTGGATCTGCAAGGATTCCTTGTTTGACTAAGTTATTCTCACAATGAACTCCTCATTCAATGAGTTGTGTGAAGTTTGGAGCTAACTCTAATTCTATTGTGAAATGTCTGGGATTAGATTGTCAATGAACATGACTATTAGGTCTTGTTCAGGCACATCATATGTTTTGCGGTTTTTTGTATTCCTCCATCTCTATAGGAACTTCACAAAAGACTCTCCATCCTTCTATTTGATATCACACAGGTCCTTGATGCTGACCTTGTGCTTGATGTTATGTTGGAAGTGAGCTATGAACTTTTCAGCCAGTTCACCCCAAGACTGAATGCCATGAGGTAAATGCAAGAACCATTCCATTGCTGGTCTGGCCAAGCTTTGTGGGAACAATCACATTAAATATGTTTTATCATGGGAAACTTCGACGCAACTAGCCAAAAACTCTCAGATATGTTCAATAGGGTTGGTATTGCCCCTATATTTGTCAAATTTTGGTACTGAGAAGTGATTTGGGAACATAGACATGTGGAGAGAATGGTCAAAGGGGTATGGGTATAAGTCCTCTATGGTGTAGGATTTAGTTTGCCCCCGATTTTGCATATCCATCATTTGGGTTTGAAGGGTTTGCATTTGTTGCATTAACATGTCCATTTGATATTGAGGTTGGTGTGTGAGGACATTCCTCTACGCTGTAGTGGGTATGAGGCTGCGCCTCTGTGTCCCTTGAGTAGGAACATAGGATTTCATCATGGGGACCTAATATTGATTTCCCAACGAGTGATTTTGAAATGGGGGCACATGAGTAGCCCATGGTGGGTTTTGATGTGTTTTTTGTTGTGATTGAAATTGGGGTTGATACCGCTGGGGTTGATATTGCTGTTGCTGAGGTTGGGTTTGAAGCTAGGGTTGCTATTGCTGAGGTTGGATTGAGGAAACTAAAGCTGGGGTTGCTATTGCGGGGGTTGGTTTTGAGGCAACTAAAGCCGGGGTTGCTGTTGCAGAGGTTGGTTTTTAGGCAACTGAAGCTGGGGTTGGATTTAAGGCAACTAAAGATGGGGTTGCTGTTGTAGAGGTTGGTTTTGAGGCAAATAAAGCTGGGGTTGCTATTGTAGAGGTTGGTTTTGAGGAAACTGAAGCTGGGGTTGCTGTTGCGGAGGTTGGATTGATGTCAGAATGGGAAAAGGTGTAGCCTTGGGTGGGTATTGACTATAAGTCATACCTGCAGAGATGGATCCCTGTGGGCATGAGGTGTTGATCCCAAGACTAGTATGAGTTGATTGGAGCAGAGACATAGTTTTAGAACAGTTGGTGTTTGGTGTAGCTTGAGAGCTTGATTGCTCCGGCCATGTGACCGAAGGTGGGAGCATACTAGTAACCATAGGTGCACTTAGTTGCGAGCCTGTCATGCTTTGAGTGGAAGATGTGCTAGCTTGATTCATGCCATTGGTTTGACTAGGTATCATCTATGTTAATGTGGGTAATACCAATGGTGGGAAGATTTGAGAGACAATAGGTAGTATCTAAGGAGGTTGAGTAGTGTTTTGATCACCTGCGAGAGGGTTTTTAGGCCATATGGTTGATACACTAAATTCAACAGGGAGTTTGACTCCCTTCTTTATCAGCATGGCTAAGAAGCATTCAAGATTCCTCTATACAACAATGTCAACTACTGTGTGGAGTAAGCATCTTGCTCTATATCCTCTAGTTCCTCTTCTGTGACATTTTGGAAAAGAGCTACCCCAGGGGGTTGTTCAAGGAACAAAGTAGAACTGGTATTTATGAAAGGATCATTCTCTTGATCTATTTCCCAAGCAGAGAATCTATTGATATATGACTCATCAGGTTGTGTTCTAGCCTTAGACCTTGTGTAAGGCCCTCCATGAGGTATTTGAGACATAGTGTGGTCTAGATTTTGTAACTAAAACAAGTGATATAAAGAAAACAAAGAAGAAAGTCCTTTATAAGGAAGTCTGAGTTATGTTTTGGACAAGGGTAATTCTAAGGACAGATTTTGATATATCTTGATCTCAAAGTGGTGATGATGAAAAAAGATAAGATTTGTCAACCTTTGCCTTGGACAAAGTCACTTTGATAAAGATGATGATGTTTGATATTTTGAGATGAAGGTATTTCGAGTTTGAGCTTTCGAACTAACAATATTTTTGACAATAATCATGCTTTTTAGAGAAGGGATGATCTTTAATGTTTAGAGATTCACACAATGTTCTTCACATTTTCCTGGGATAGACACTAGTTTTGGACACCAAATGAAGAGTTCTTTAAAGGTTTTTAGGTCAAAACATGAATAATGTATCTCTGGTCAATTGCAGTACAACTCCACCAATTGATGTAAAGTAAATGGTTGATTGTGGTAGTTTATCACTGATTGCAGTAATAAACAAGATGATTGCAGCAATAAACAAGTTAACTGCGACATACTTCCATCAATTGTGGAAAAATGCAGGCAATTGCGGTAAAAGGGAAACAGTCTGAAAAAAAGACTGGAGGGTAAGTAACACTGTCTAAAATTTTTGATATTCTAGAACAATGCTTCTGATTTGCAAGATAGTTGATGTTGACAACCCTAGACTTTAACACGTTTGACTCATTTTGACAGTTTGGATGTTTTGTTTTGCTTTTTCAGAAACAAATCAAGGAAACAAGCATAAAAGACACTGTGTTTTTGAAGAATGAAGACTGACAATGTGTATGTTCTATAACTTTTTCAAGTTGCAAGGTTATCACGAGGTCTCAACAATGAACAGTCAGATTAATCTAGGTCAATGGCTTTAGAATACAATGTTATAGGCCCAATGCTTGAATGTCCGTTAGCTCACACAACAATTATCACACTACTAGGACACGTAGGTCCATGACGTAGGTGACCATGTTTTTTCCATTTCCAGGTATTGTTGTCGTGTAGTGAAGATCTATTTCACTACACAAATACCACATGATACATATGTTGGGAATCTTGGGGGGAAATTTTGCAACCCCTTACACTATAATAAGGTACTTGTTCAGAGGTAAATTGGGTTGGCCTCTAATTAACAAGGTTGTAGTAAGGGCCCATGGCATCTATCCAATCGGTTTGTACATGTGTGACTCACTTAAGAGCCTAGTTGATCACGCTAGCTCCTTAGGGATATTCACCTGATCCAGACTATCACCAACACACCTCACCCGAGCTTGGCTAGATAAGATTGAACTTTGGTTCGCACCTTGTTTATATACTGATCAGAAGGATTACCTGTTTAAGGTCATTCTCTGAGGAAGAAGCGCATTCCCCGGATAGGCCTTTCTAAAAAGTATAAAGATTTCTAATCTAACAGATTGTGCAAGTGCACCCAAAACTCAAGACACAAGGTAAATCAATTAAGCTCCAAAAGTGAAATGTGAACTAAGCTACACCACCATACAAGCACAAGTGTTCAATTTTAAGCCCAAAAAATAGGTGTTAATTGCTTGTTCAATTCTAATGCACCAAATCAAGAAATTGTTTGCCTTGTTCAATTTTAGTCCCCATGTCAATTTATAGCCTAAATATGAAATGTGAGATGTGAGATGTTTGGCAAACACTATTCTTTTTAAACCCAAATCGACAAGTGATTTCCTTTTAATTTGCTTTGTTTAAACAAGTTAGTATCAAAAGGATTTTTGCAAAATGAGAGTATATATAACTTTGAAACAATGAATGATACTCACCGACAACTTACCCTTTATGATCGTGGGAACTCTACCTGCAAAAAAATAAAGTATCAGTTTTTTAGATTGCAAGATAAAGAACTTTGCCCCTGATGAGCAATTTTGTAGGTGATTGCGGTAATGCACAAGCAATTGCAGTAAATAACAGGCGATTGTGGCCTAAAAATATCAATTGCGGAAAAACACTTTCACTTGCGGTAATGCACAATCAATTACAGTCTGGATCAGTCAATTGCAGTCTGGATCTGTCAATTGAAGTACAATTCTTCTAATTGTGGTACTAGTGGATCAATTGCGGTAAACTATAGAAAAGACAGAGACCCAAAAGATGATAGAAAAGAAATGCGAAAACCTGTAATCAATTGCAGTAGTAAACCAGTCGATTGCAGAAAAATTTCGTCAAGTGCGGCAAAATACCAACACTTGCAAAATAACACAGATATTAAAAAAATACAAATTTTTAGATTTGTGACCGTACGACCATGGTTTATCAATTTTGTTTGTCATCTGCAAGAGATAATCGGGCTATTTGTTTCATGTTGGGTTTGCCAAAATGTACGCCTCCTTTTCATGATACGTGATTCCCAAGCTTTCCAAAGGCAAGGGTTAGTAGCAAAGGTTTTACAAATGATAGCAATCAAGTACATAAGAACTACTAAAATGAATAAATTGAAACATAACCAATAAAATGTACAAGCACAAGAAAGGAAAACAAATGAATGCAAACCCCGAAGTGCTTGAAGCTTCTATTGTCTCTCTCTACTCCTTCTGAAGCATTTTTCTTGATGCTCAGTATTGGTGTGGGCAGCGTCTATGACTTGAGAAGCGTCAAGAATTTGATACTTGAAATGTGTGTGTGTGATCGCAAGATGGCTTGAATGCTAGAACCAAACTGACATAGTAATGGTGCACAAGAGCTTCAAATCCTAGATCCTTCAAATGGTTATGAAGGGTTTATTATATAGGAATTAAGGATGAAATAAACGGTTGAGATCAATCCCAGAGATAGGGAGATGAACGATCGAGATTAAAGGGAACTGGATAAGCCATTAGTAAACTCCACCTCTTCAATTAGTAAAGAGGAGACAAAGTGTGGTTGACTGAAGATCTAATTGTGAGTTACCTTTTTGAACTGAAGAGGTGGGTGAAGTTACCCATGTGGACTGGAGAGATGGGTGGAGTAACCCATGTGATCTGATTGGAGTTATCTCTTTGAAGATAAATGAATATTTAATTCATTTATTTAATTAAAGTTTTCAACATGTGAGATAATTGAATTCTTTTTGATTTAGAATTGCTTTATTTGATGAAATTAAATTAATTAAATTAGAAGAATTTAATTAGTAAGTTTAAATATTTGAATTTAAACTATAGGAAATTTAATTTAATTAATTAATTAAGGGTAATTAATCAATTAAGGTTAATTAATTAAATACAATTAATTATTTAATTAATTTTGGAAATTTGATTAGATGATTTGGGGAATGAATTTAGAGGAAAATAGATGATTAATTAATGATTAAAAAACCATTAATTAATACATGAAAATTAGTGTTTTTAATGTAAAGTTGCAAGCCTGTCCATTTTTGGGTGTCTACAACTCTTTACCGATCCATAATTGGTAAATTGCCGTATGTTGTTCACAGCAGACTTGATATAGCACACATTTTTGGAATTGTTGCAAGGTTTTATTCTAATGTGAAGGAAACACATATGTCTGCAGTAAAGAGAATTTTGAGATATCTGAAAGACATAGAAGAGTTTGGTTTACTGTACAAAAAAGGAGGTACTTTTGATTTGCAAGTATACACTGATGTAGACATGGATGGAAATGTTGATGACAAAAAAAGTACTAGTGGAGGCGCATTCTTTCTAGGTGAAAGATTGGTTACATGGCTAAGCAAGAAAGAAAGTTGTATTTCATAGTCTACTGCCGAGGTTGAATATGTTGTTGCTGCTATTGATTGTGCAAACATAGTATGGATTAAAAAATTACTTGAAGGTATGCAAGAAGAGATCATAGATCATGTTACTATTTTTTGTGATAATTAAAGTGCTATTAATATATCAAAGAACCCGGTTATGCATTCAAATACCAAGCACATTTCTATCAAGTATCACTACTTGAGAGAACAAGTTCAAGTGAAGAATGTGAGATTGGAATATGTGAATCAAAAGAATAATTTGCTGATATATTTACAAAGCCACTACCTAAAGATGCTTCTGAGTATCTCAAAGGTAAATTAGGGGTTCTTCCCCTATCTAATGTTCACTAAAGAGCATGAGGCATACTAAATCAATTCTATATTTCATTAGGATATCTATTTCTGAATTGATGTTTGTATGACACACTTTAGGTGATTCCTAAATTTGTGAAAAGGTTTTTGTATGTAATGATTTATGAGTACATGTCAGGTATATTCCACTACTGGAACAAGTTTTCAAGACTATGACTTTTTGGCATTGTTTTCAAAGAGGGAGAGAATGAATTGATGACATTTATCCTTAAGAGAGATATTGATATTGATATTAATATTGAGAGAATGAATTGCTAATATTTGCTCATGAAGGAGATTCAGTATGTATGTTACAGGAACAAAATATTTATCCAAGAGGGAGATTGAGATCATAAATCAAAGTGGAAACAAAAATATCAACTCAGAGGGAGTACAGTTATGTATTTGAGAGTTGCCATCATCAATTGCTATAACACTATTATAATGGTTTGCATCAATGCCAAAGAGGGAGATTGTTGATTAATTTATGAATATTTGATGGAGATGATGAAGACCGAGTGATACCGAGTATCATGATTATAGAAATGGTTAGATCAGCTATTGCTTTGTTATTGATGTCAAACAATTGTTTAATTGATTTTTATATTGTAATCATATCTTAAGAGGAGAAGTTAAATGGGTGACAAATACAGATCAGACAATATAAAGTAATGATGATATAATTGTTTTCTACTATATATTTGATGTTATCAAATTAGTACAATTGATTGATCAAGTCAGGAACTGTAATGAATTAAGTTATGACTGAAAGAGTTACTATACCAAGCTAGACTGAGTCAGTCGGTAGAATGTTATGTGAGTCGGTCACAACTTACTGAGCACCGGACACCAAAGATGAGTTAGACACCGAGCAGTGAATGAAGTCAGTTATCGAGTTGAAAAGTAAGTTTTATCGAGTACAATATACTGATAATAATTGAGTATAAGATCAAATTTAATGTGAAGTGATGATGAGATGAATGAGGAAATGAATTATATGAAGTTTGTTACAAGATCTACAAACATGAAAATTCAATGAGAAGATCTAAGGTGAAGATCAAGCAGCTAAACAAAATTGTGAAGAGTTCGAAGAAAGGTACAAGTTCCAAGGTAAAAGTGAGATGGTTTATCGAGTTGTAAAATATGAATAAGATGATCGAACGACTGACCAAAAATGAAGAAAAATCAAATTAAGGAGATTAAGAGGCAAAGATGTCTATATAAAGGATGAGAAACACATAGAGAAAAAGAGGTTGGTGAATTGAACAAAGAAGAAGAAGAAGCTGAAGAAAAAAATTTACCAAGTAGAATAGAGAAATAGAGATTGAAGAATCTATAATTTGGAAAAGAGATCAATGGATTATGTGATGATAGTATTGAATTGAGCATAAAGGATTTGACACAAGAAAAGGTAGCTTCTATATTTACAGATCAAAGTTTACTGTTGCTTATTAATATTTGTAATAGAGAAATCTCTTAACTGAGTGGATTTAATAGTCCTATTTGTAAAACCTAGACTTAGGTGGCATTCCAAAAGAGTGTTTAAAGACCTCTAACAAGACCACTCCTAATAGGGTAAAGATCTTAACAGATATGAGGTAAATCCCCTAACAGGGTCACATTTAGCAAATGTGTTTGTAATCTTTAACATGATAAGTTCTTAACCGAGTATACTTCAGAAGAGTACATTTTTATTGTGGGTTGACCGAGTTAAATATAATGTCAACTAAGTTAATATGATGTTGCTAAGTTTGAATGATTGATTTACATATATGAGATGTAATGCTGCTTATGTTATTGAGTTTATTTGGTGAATTGGTTTTTTACTGTATTCAGTATTACCGAGTGAATCAACAATTTTAGTGTTAAGTGTTTAAGTTTTGATTTGTCTAATTCACCCCCCTCTCTTAGTAGGACTAATAGGTTGGTGAATCCATTTGAGTGGGTTTTTTTATTAAAATATTGAAAATAGGCTTGTTTCCTTGCAAAATAGCCCAGTTAGGGTTTGGATAGTGTACAGATAGATTGAAGGCTAAGACCAAAAAAATCTTTAGGTTTTTCCCAAAGGGTATCCAAATAACCAATATATCGGAGGGTTGTTTGTAAGTATTTCTAATGAAATCCTAAAAACTTCAAAATAGGGATAATTGAGACCTACTAGGCTAGTAGGCCTTAAAAATAGGGAATCTTCAAAGTGATTTGGAAAAGAGTTCAAGATCACTCAAGAAGTATGGTGTGAGAATGGACTTAAATAATTTAAAATCCCTAGACTCATGCAAGGTGATTGTGAAAGGGCTATTATGACGGTGGATGAATTAACTTTTGTGAGTTCAAGTGAAAGTAGTGAACATTGAGCACTTTTGAAATGGTAGTGGAGCTCTAGGAGAGTAGGAGGATAGATAATTGAAACCTCCTAAGGTAATAGGGTTATATGTTAACAATAATCCCTACGAGGTCCTAGAAGGGACTTGGTAAAGAACTAGAAATAGTTCATAGGAGAGCCTCCCTATCAAAGTGATATCAGAGCCTAAACATTTGGGCAAGTGTTGCACGCCAGATAGTGAATTAGTTGGTGAATCCAACATGGTGACAAATGTAGAGTTGTCCAAGAAGGTCAATTCCCTAGAATTGGATAATAGGATTCTCAGAGAGAGGATAGCCCAATTACAAAGAAAATTGGGTGAGGTAGAAGTGAAGACTGAAGAAGTGAGTGTCAAGGTGAGCGAAAAAGAAGGTAGGGGAAAAGGAGTTGTTGAGGAGGATGTAGTACCTGAACCAGACCCTATGATCCTAGAAGAACCCTTTCTCAAAGCCCTAAAAGCCATGGTAGGAAAATCCTTAGAAGGAATACCACTTTTTAGTGGAAAGATAGAACCACACCTAGTAATGGAATGGATAGAGGGTCTGGAAAATCATTTTGAATGTGATGGTATAAGTGAAGCACACAAGGTTAAGGTGGATAAATCAAGATTAAGAGGGGTTGATCTAACATGGTGGAATTTTTTTCAGATAGAGAGGCAAAAGGAGGGAAAGAATCCAATATCTACTTGGAAGGGAATGATTTCAAAGATTAAAGAGACCTAGGTTTCTGATGACTATGAAATTCAACTCCATAGGAAGAGGAAAACTTGAGACAAAAAAAATTAGATGTGATTACTTATATGGAGGAATTCCAAAATTTGTATCTAAGGTCCAATGCGATAGAAGATGAAAACATCAAGGTTAAAAGATACTTGAATGGGTTAAAGTGGAGTATCCAAGAAGAGATTACTTTTCTAAGTCCTAATATAGTCCACAAGTGGTATCAATTGGCACTCAAGGTGGAAGAGAAAAGAAAAAATAAGTATGAGAAAGGTAATAGGGGTAGAGGAAGAGGAAGAGATAACATAGGTCACATAGGAAGTTTCGGTGGGAGAAATGCAGACCAAAGATCCCAAGGGGAATCCAAGTTGGCAGAGGAAAGTGGGGATTCCAATAGTAGAGGCAGTTATAGAGGAATGAGATCTAGTAGTAGTAACAGAGGTAGGTCTGGAGGATCAGAGAGAGGATCCTGCTTCTCCACAATGAAATGCTACAATTTCCATCAAGTTGGGCACCCTACCTATAGATGCCCTGAGAAGTGTTCATCATCCCAAGGAGGGGATATGAGGATCAATTATGTGCAAGTGGACACTGCAAGTGTAAAGTCACCAGAGGTGATTTTAGATTCATAGGTTGGAGAGAATCTCATGATCAAAAGAGTCTTGATAAAGGAACCCGTGAAGGAGGCACAAAGCCAAAGGAGATTCTTGTTTAGGATAAATATCAAGATGATGGGAAAAGTGTGCAAACTTGTTGTGGATTCAGGGTCCACAAATAACATAGTATTGGAAGAGGTAGTAAGAAAGTTTAAATTACAAAGAATCCCACATAGTAATCCCTATAGGGTTACTTGGCTCAATAAAGGGAAACATGTTTTGGTGAATGAACAAACTTGGGTGGAGTTCACCATAGGAGGCTATAAAGAATATAGGATTTTATGTCACATATTTCCAATGGATGCATGCCACCTAATCTTAGGTAGATCATGTCAATATGATAGAAAATAAGTCCATCATGGAGAAAATAACTCATACTCCTTCCAAAAATATGGACTCATTTATAAGATACAATCTATAGGAGGTAGAGAAGAGGGTAAGTCTAGTAGCCCTAATGTGTTGTTAGTTGGTGAAAAGGAGTTCTTGGACACTCTCAAAGAAGGAGTTGGGTTTGTAGTAATTTTGCAACTAGAGGAGATGAAGAAAGAAAAGATAATGGACATTCTTGCAAAGGTACAAACCTTGTTAGATCAGTTATGTGATGGAACCCCTGCTACTTTACCACCACAAAGAGAAATAAGTCATCAGATAGATCCCATTATAGGGGATTAATTTCCTAACAAAGCTCCTTAAAAGATGACTCCTGAGAAGAACAAAGAAGTGGCCAAATAAGTTCAAGACCTTCTTTATAATAGATTGATAAAGAAAAGCATCATCCCATGTGCAGTTCCAATAGTGTTGGCACCCAAGAAAGGAAGAACATGGAGGTTGTGTACGGACTCAAGAGCTATAAACAAAATTACAATCAGGTATAGGTTTCCCATCCCAAGAATTGAAGACCTTATGGATTGTTTAGGGGGTGCACAATACTTCACAAAGATATACCTTAAAAGTGGGTATCACTAAATAAGAATCAAGGAGGGAGATGAGTGGAATACAACATTCAAAACCACTGAAGGCCTCTTTGAATGGATTTTTATGCCATTCGTACTTATAGATTCTCCTAGCACATTCATGAGACTCATGAATGAAGTCCTCAAATATTTTATTGGTAAATTTGTAGTTGTTTAATTAGATGATATCTTAATTTTTAGAAAAATGAAAGAGGATCATCTTAAGAATTTAGAAGTTATACTAAAAATGTTGCATGAAGAACAACTAACCATAAATTTGGATAAATGTGAGTTTATGAAGTAGGAGCTTGTCTATTTGGGCTTTGTGATCTCAAAGGGAGATTTGAATATGGATGCATCAAAGGTGGAAGAAATATTAAATTGGCCTACTTCTAAGAGAGCTAGTGAGGTTAGGAGTTTTCATGGACTAGCTCAATTTTATAGAAATTCATAGGGAACTTTAGTGCAATTTGTGCTCCCATACTAGATACAATCAAAAGAGGTATGAAAGATAAGTTTCAATTGAAAAGGGAAGTAGATAAGGGATTTGAATTTTTGAAGCAAAAGGTAGCTACACAACCAATGCTAGTACTACCTAGTTTTGATAAAATCTTCACCATGGAGTGTGATGCAAGCAATATTGCAGTTTGGGGAGTTTTGAGCCAAGGTAATATACCAGTGGAAATTTCTAGTGAAAAGATTAATGAATCTAAGAAAAGGTACTCATCCTATTACTTAGAGTTGTCTGCACTTGTTCAAGCACTTAGGAAGTAGAGGCACTATATATTTCCTAAAGAGTTTATTGTTTACACTGATAATCAAGCACTGAGTTTTCTTAACTCTCAAGATAAGTTAAGTCATAGGCACATAAAATGGGTAGAGTATATGCATTATTATACATTTACAATAAATCATAAGAAGGGGTAATATAACAAGGTTGGTGATGCCTTAAGTAGAAGTCTACTCATAGTCTAGGAAGTGTAGTTGAAAAGAATAGGAGTTGAGAGTTTTAAGGACCTCTACAAGGAAGATGGAGACTTTCTAGAAGCTTATAAGATATGCCAAGACTTTAGTAATCATTTAGAGTGTAAATATGCAT
This sequence comes from Thuja plicata, assembly GCA_018584345.1. Classification (NCBI taxonomy): domain Eukaryota; kingdom Viridiplantae; phylum Streptophyta; class Pinopsida; order Cupressales; family Cupressaceae; genus Thuja; species Thuja plicata. The sequence goes on from MU225122.1 coordinate 794,006, forward strand.
ACTATACATTGCAAGAAGGAATCATGTTTAATGGTGGAAATTTATGTGTGCCAAGGGGGTCAATGAGAGAGAATTTGATCCAAGAAAAACAAAATGGTAGTTTGAGTGGGAACTTTGGGTTGAACAAGACTTTAGAGTTGGTTCAAAGGTTCTATTTGTAGACACCCTAAAATGGACAGGCTTGCGACTTTACATTAAAAACACTAATTTTCATCTATTAATTAATGGTTTTTAAATCATTTATTAATCACCTATTTTCTTCTAAATTCACTTCTCAAATCATCTAATCCAATTCCCAAAATTAATTAAATAATTAATTTTATTTAATTAATTAAGCTTTAAATTGATTAATTATCATTAT